>PVIA01002217.1:126262-222692 GCA_004024845.1 Tonatia bakeri | reverse complement strand
TGGCCTGGGCACCACCATGTTGAAATCCATCAGGAGAAGGTGCTGGGAGAGACGGAAAAAGCACAGGTGAAATCGGATGTTCGGGCCCTTCTGGGGAGAATGCAGAAAGAGAGCGAGTCTTCTCCAGGGCACCCTACGTGTCACAAGGAGAGGACACACCACCAAAAACATGAGCCGGTTTTGCGATCCTTCCCCTTATCCCAATAAACCCTGAAGAGACGCTGCTTGAAGGCGAAGAGGTGAACAGAAACAGAGCCCGACAGCCTTCACACTTGTTGCCGAAACACACTCCTTTGCCTCCAAACGATAAGCATGAAAGCTTGCAGAGGTCTGTCCCCACAGCAGCACAAATTGTGTTTAAATTGGGAACCCACCTGCTCCCTGATCAGTCACCCTTTTATCATCAACAGAACTGTAATTAGCCCCCATCTGCTTCCTGTTTTATGCCACAAATCTTCACTTTCGCCTGTTTGGACCAAACTGCAATCAACCACACCCAGAGTAAATAAAAACAATTAACTTCTCATACAACGTGCAATTAACTCTCATTAAGCTGATATTGGGCTATTTAAAAGTGTATGGTTCAAATCAGCTATTTCCCCAAAAATGACAGTGTCCTATATTAAAAGTTAAACAAAAACTCTCTCCCACCCACATCTCCTTGCATTTTTTCCCATTAAGAAAGGTTTTGAGCTGTCTGGCTTCAATTTCCTGATCTTACCGCTAAATGCGGGGCCGTGTCAGGTCACATTAAAAAAAAAAAAAATGGACAAATCTCAAAAACATAATGCTGACTTTTACAAAAAGTTCCAGAATAGTATCTACATTAATCGACAACATTTATTTTATATAAACTTTGAAGAGGGGAATACCTGTGTACGGTTTATGGACCTGAAATTACTCATCTAGACATGCAACAGGCTTCTTGAAGGAAAAGAGACCCCCCCTGCCCCGACACACCAACCTCTGGAATTACAGCATGAGGGGCGACATTTGTTAGAGCCGGGTGGCGGCTTGGGGGTGCTAACTATATCAGTCTCGTCGCTGCTCTAGATGTTTGGAATACTTCACAAAGCTGCAGGAGGAAAACAAAAGGCAGATGGCCAGCGGTCAACAAGGGAAGGAGAGGTGGCAGGCACCCTGTACTTTCTGACTCCACTGCCCGGGCACATGCTCCTCTGACAGCGGGGGTGGCACCATGCACAGCTTGTAAGAGCCCCCCAAATGACCCCTCGCCGCCACCACCCTCCATCCAGACTCGCCCTCTGAGACAGGCTGAGGAGCAATCCACGCTACTCCAGGGCAGGGACCCTGCTCACTCACGTCAGAACTGCCCAGGCTCGCCAACCTGGTCAACACCCAAGACACGGATATTATCTGAGTGAACACGTAGCAGAAGAGGATTTCTTGATCTGCTATTATCTAGCCCCATAACCATGCACATCAAATCAACTTCCCTTTCCTAAGGGAGTCTGCTAAAGTGAGTCATTGCTACTCCAGACTCACGATCAGAACCTCCTAGGAAGCTCGCAGAAAAGGGAAACACGAAAGCCCTCGGCTCAGAGGCTAGGACTCAACAGGTCTGGAGGGCGGGCCAGGGAGCTGCACCAACAGTCGCGACACCAGGTCACCAGGCTCGGGAAGACCCGGGTTACCCTCGTGTCTGAGGTCCCTTTCAGTGCTAAGAGTGCAAGACAAGACCTCGACCCTGGCATTCCCTGCAGACTCCGAGCCAACGGGAAGAGGGCGAAGCCCCAGAACTCTGACAAGTGCCTCCTGTGCCAGGCAAGCTGGAGAAACGCTGTGTTAGTGGTGTCTGGGGTCACTAACGCCATATAATAAAAGCTGACGTATTAGCTTGACGTGATTTAATACATGGTTAAGAAAGGCTGTTTAAAGGAATTAGGAAGTTACGGACAAAATGCGGTTTGTTCTGAGATGAATTTTTAACTCATTGTTTTTTCAGAAAGAAAAACAAAAGCATCGTTTGTGAATGAGGACGTGTCAACCTCACCTTCCAATTTCCTGGCATTTCCTCCCCCGCTTTCCCCTTCACCACATAGTATTTCCTCTGGACACACACGCAAGCCAGCTGCACAATGGAGTCGTTACAAGATCACTGCTCTGATGCCAGCAGGCCAGCCGGGGACTCGGGGGAGGGACACGCTGCCACCTGACCCCAAATGCTTCACGCGCTCCTGCTTGGTAGTAAAAGGACGCTGATTTCTTGGGAAGGTCCTCAGTACCCCCTAGAATTTGTTGGCATTTCTGACAGCCCAGCTGACTCCGGCGTGGCGGGGGCTTCACTCTCGCCCTGAGAAAAGGGGCTGGCGTGCACTTTTCCACGGATCCAGGGCTCCACAGAGGGCTGAGCGGGGGCCAGGCGAGCCCCGCCTGGGTCAGTGCCGATGGAACAGGAAACGCTGTCCAGCGAAGTGAATCCCAGCAGCTGCCAGGTTTTCAGGAGTTGAAAGCAAAATCTAAATGACAAAGATGTCCAGAGAAGCGCAAAACTCTCCTGGCTCACCTGCCACATCAGGAGTCCGATCACAGCAAACATCTTCCGAGGAGGTCTGAGATATTACATAGCTCATAGCCAGCTCCCCGCTGGAGACCAGGCCACAGAGGGGCTGCTTCTTGCCCTCGGCTCAGCCCAAACCCTCCTGCGAACATTCTATTTCATGCCTGCGGCCGTGTTCTGCACGCAGATGCCCCACCTCTCCCGGCCGCACCCCAACGCTGTGCTGCGCAGGGGGGACTGTCTGTCTAAGGGGAATAAATGTGGGAGAGCCCGCAGGCTAAGATCTCTGGGTCGCAATCCACGAAATAGCGAGTCAACCTAGAGGGTTGAGACCAGCGGTTTTTAAAATTACGTACACAGAGTCTCTCCTATAAGAGCACAGTGCCGCTCAGTAAAACTCTCGTGTCCACAAGGACACCGAGTCACACTGTCCGATGGGTCCCCTAGCAGACCTGAAGGGGGAAATGCGAGAGCCCCAGAACACAAAGAAATGCGCATCCTCCCCAGGGACTAGCTTTCCCGCTCCGCTCTGCGCGACAAACCCAACACAACCTGGGCACAGCTGTCCCCAGGGAGCTCCCACTTCTGCGAACTCTTGCCGCCTGGATCGGGGAAGGATGTGGGATCAGAAAGGTGGGGCAGTGCCATGTTTGACAACTTTTCCCTTTAACCAAGTCACTGAGCAAGTTACTTTCTTATCAACGGATGGGCGCAGCATACTAAACCTTCACAGGCTGTGATTTTAAGAAGCAATTTTACTTCCGCCTTCTGACTACCCCTCTTCCCCTGGGTAGGCGGAGTCGGTACAAGGAAATCGTGGCTCGGGCGAGTGGGAAACGTTGAATTTAGAGTATGTTTACAGCCGAGGAGAGGAGGAGAGGAGACAAGCCCAACAATCCTCCGCTGGAAACGTTGCTCAAGTGTTTCTAAACTGATGATTCTACCACCACTTGAGATATTTTTTCTCCACTATGTTGCCCAGCACATCACAGAACTGCATCGAGGACTGAAATAGCAGATTGCCTCAAGAGCAAATGACAATATTTGCACCAGAAACGCTGGCAGCCAGCAGCACAGATGGGCCTCCGCACAGCCCTCCTCGCACGGGGCCTCCGAGAATAACTCCGCCTACTGCGGCAAGGCCGCACCCCGAGTCCAGGGGCGGAAGGGCTCATTACCGTGTATTTTTTCCACCACCTCCTTGCCAAAGGCACGTGCACCTGCCCGGCCTCCTCTGCCCAAGAAGGCGCAGAACACTGAGGACAAAGAGGCAGAGCAGGCCAGAGTGCGAAGTTCCCCTGCCATCAGCAGGTGGCCTGCGGTCAGTCATCCACAGGAGCAGGACACGCAGATGACGACAATGTCCCGAGAAGCCAGTCAGTTACATAAGTGAGCTGTTCATCTTCTCCTTCAAGTTAACACGAAGATTCGTCCAAGCCACTCCTCTACAAGGCTGAGGCCCTTGGTCAAATACAAGCTTATTTTTGTTAAAAGACTAGAGAATGGAGGGAGAAATGGGCCCCAAAGGCAGCCCGGCACCTGCGGCCCAGCTCAGCCAGCAAACACCAAATCTACCCAGCGCGGAGGAAGAGCAGTGCCCCCCCCAACAAAGGACTTGGCGCTTCCTGGATGCTCGGCCAACTGCCAGCTGAGAGGTTCCTCCTCTGTTCCTCTGCAGCTTCTACCAAATAGTCTGGAAAGGCAAATTACACAGAAGTCTTCACTTAAGGAGACATTAATTGTGAAACCCATCCAATTAAAGTCCTGTTTCTGGCACTCACAGGATCCTTTCCCCACCTGTGAAAACGGCCGGGATCTGGCCGTGGAGCTGGGCCCCTTCTCTGTGCTGGCTGCCCCGGCCAGCCCCCCGGTGCACTGCGGGGTCTGCCATATAAAAGGGAACCAACGTGCAGACTTATGCAGGGCACGACAGTGGGTTTTCAAGTGGCCTTCCAATCCCACACAGCAGAGTGCGTAAGACCACCCGACGCTCCATATCCCCCGCCTCCTGAGGCACAGGGGCTCAAGCAAACAGAACCCTGCATTTCAACCAATGTTAACGTTACCCTGAAGAGACAGACGGACAGTGGGGGAGTGAAGGAGGGCTAATCTACCTCCCCTCTGCAATGCCCAGAGTGTCCCCAGGGCAGGCCCCGGCTGTTACTCCCTGAACTGCGCCTCTCAGGAGAGGCAGGTGCACCTGGAGGATGGACCTGAGCCGTCATCGCCACGCCTCAGTTCACCTGAGTCTGAATTAGCCCAGTGTCGCCACGAGTAACATAAAATTCCCTGCCCACTACTTCATTTTCACTGAGTTAACAAATCAGTGAAAATGAGGCCTTTAATAAACCCTCCACTAACAGGAGCAATCCCAAAATCCAGGGGAAAAATATTTTCAAGCTTTGGAATACAACTTCACCTTTACATCTGAAGAGTGCGATTTGGGGGGGGAATTTATTCCAAGCCAAAACGTCATCCTTGGGAGGTTCCACTCATCAGGGGCCCGGGAAGCACCGATGCTCATTGCCACGGCACCCCCCGGCTCAGCCGGCACTGGCAGTGGCCCCAGCCTCGGCAGAGCAGCGCTCGGCCCCACCGCCCGAGAACACAGAGGGGACCTGCCGAGGCGGAACCAAGGGCAGGCCCCTCATGCAGGCAACGAAAACCGCGTCCACAAGACAGTGCCACTGAATGCCCACCGGCCGCAGGACACACAGGACAAGACACCGAGAAATGACCGCAGGAGCAGCCCACACGGAGAGAACCCGAAAACGTGCCCCTACCTGCGCCCACGGCCCGTCCAGGGCACGTCTCACCGAGGCTAACCAGAGAGGGGCCGACACGACACGGCGTGTCCTCGCCCATCAAGGCCTTCCTCTGCAGCGGTGACATGCAACGTCTTTTCAATCTCCCACCAGCCCAATCGCCACTGTTTTTGGAAACAACTTTCGTTTCCATTTCAATTTACTTTAAAATTCAAAACTTGCTAATAATAGAAACAGTATTTGAGTGTCGCTAAAACCGGAAGTTGAAGCAAAATAAAACATAGTGTTTCCGAGTCACACTCAGGGATCTGTGTTGCAGAATATTCACTCTTTATTACTCCGTCCCAGCATGCAGTTGGCAAAAAAAGGGAAACACGTCCTAGTGTGGTTAATCAACCACTAACCCACGTCAAATCATGGAACGCTGCGCCTCCTAAATAAGTCAGAGTAGACCAACAGAGCCTCCCGCACGCACTCTGACTCGGAACGACTCCCAAGCCGCCGCGGCGGCTCTGTCCGGGAGCTGAGAAACAGGAAAGGCACCTCCGCCCGTCAAACCTGGAGCAGCGCTCAGGGTCCCACTGCCCCCACAGGCAGGGCGCGCCGCTGTTCTGAACGGGCAGGACTGGAGACAGGAAAAGCTGTCCCACCTCTGGGGCTGGCCCCTCGAGCGTGACTGAGTGAGGCCCGAAACAGCTGTGCGAGGGGTGCTTGGGAACAACAGTGTGGGGACACAAATACCAGTAACCGGGATGATGACCATGTTTTCACATCACTGGCAATCAAGAAGCAAGTTTTGGTAAAAGCATGCTGTGTTTTCCGATGGCGACCTCTCTGCTGTCTCTCCGGGCTGCTTATGGCTGCTCCTCAACCCCCCCACCCCCCAGGGAGCAACACTACAATGTCACAGGTTCCACGGCCAGTCTGGAATGTAAGATTCCATGGCCATCACGTCTGCCTGGGAACGACTATTCTGACACAGTGACAGAAAGAAGCCCACTCGGAGAAACAAAAAAACCTATTTTCACAAACAAGGAACTGGATTAGACTGGGAACATCTACCAAAATCTAAGCCATACGATGCGAAATGCAACACCACGGAAGACATTCATACCGTGGCCTACACGCCATAGAAATGGGGAAACCCTCTCTTTGCCGAGACTCTTGGATTCCTTCCTTTGTAACGACTCCTGGCAGTTACCGCCCCTGAAATGGTTTTCTTTCCAAAATGACCGTCATCCAAATGCCCGCCCCTGCCAGAGTTAGAGTAATTGAGTCTGAGAGAGAGGTCCATCCGTCGAGGTGCAGGATGGAGACGCAGACTGCCTTCAGTTTGCTCCGGCGGGGGCTCGGCTGCCAGTAGGCACCGTGAGCAGGGGACGGCACTGAGCAGGTGGCCGGGAAACCTTCACCTTGAGTACTCAGACCCCCCTGCAGCAACCTGGCGGCCTGCAAGGACCTCTCGACACCTGTCAAGGCCTGTGACTCTGAGAAAATAGAACCCCGCTTCAGTAGACCAACTGAGTCAGAGAAAACCTAGGGGCCCGGGCAGACGCGGCACGACAGACACCAGCTGTCCCGAGCGGCAGCCCAGCGAGAACTACAACACAGAGATGCAAAACCACAACTAGGGAAATGGAAAGATGAGCCAACAACAGCACGAACCCAGACGACCCCGCAGTCTCGACCCCCAGAGCGTGCTGTGTTGGCTCAGGTCTGCTGGGAGCGGACGCGCGGCCGGGCGGGGAGAGAAGCCTCGGTCTCAACGCCACACCAGGAACCGCCACACCGGGAACCACACCAACGCCTTCCGTGCGGCGTTCTTCCTTTTAAGGAAAATCGAATTGTTTGGTGGGTGTGGTGGACTTAATTTAACTGAACATTTCACAGGGCACATGACCGTATTTTAGTTAACATTCCACTTTATAAACTGGCCAGCAAAATTCTCTTTCACTTATGACGACTCTCCTGTTCCCTTTATTCTCTTCTGGTTTGTTAAGCAAGGTATTTAAACAACAACAAATACGAGGACAGGTTCTGGAGGACTCCTGGAGGCACGAGCCGGGGCGATGGATGCGGGAGGAGTGCGGTCAAGAGGACTGGCGGTCTCACGCAGAGGGGTGACCACTCGGGGACCCCACCGACAGTTCACCCTTTCTGCTCTGCAGACCCGCTCAGAAACGAAGAGGCCCTCTGTCCACCAGTCAGAGGACGGAGAAGGGGCGCTGAGACACGCCCAAGGGAGCACACGCCACGGCGGAGGGCGGGCTCGCTGACTGCCACCGCTGGAAGACGGCAGTGGTGCAGATGGCTGCCGGGGGCTCCCGCCGCCCGGACACGTGGCGCCATGACCAGGACACACGGCGCCATGACCGGGTCCGCACACGGCCCAGTCGGCAGCTCACCCGGGGGAGTCGAGCCCCTCAAGACAGAAGAAACTACCGCGGGTGGTGCACTGGCGCCGGACTCGGCGCAACTGCAGACCACAGGGAGGGCAACAGGAAACGTGAGCCCCGGAGGCCCCGGAGACCCCCAGGGCTACAGGGGTGATTCCGAGGCCAGTGCAGGGCAGCGGAGGCCCAGAATGGGAAGCCCGGTGTCCTCCGTCAGCAGCAGGCCAACCAGGCAGAGCACCCGGGACCACCGGGAAGGGCACGGCACAGTGGGGGCTGCTGGGAAAGGCCGGCGGGGCCTGCACACGGAGACAGCGCAGACCCCTCGCGGGTTGGTCGTGCTGTGCCCTCACTACTGTTTGGTCATTTTGTCGGTCCTGTTTTCCTGGGGTGAGTGTTACAAATCCAGCTGAAAAACCGAATCAAAACTCAGGAATTAGTCTTCTCTCCTTCCTTCGAAGGCAGAAGACGCGCACCCCTGTCTGTCTCCAGGTCTGGAGGGTCTTAAGAGGGGCGGGGTCAGCGAGGACCCTGTGCAGAGCCAGCCTCCTGGTGCGCTGCAGACCCCTGAGGACGCTTCCTGGGAGTCCAGCCCTGTGTCACCTCCTCCCCTCCAGCCACCTGGCCAAGCTGGGCCCAGGGCTCCTGACCCACAGAAACTGCGAAATAAGGATGGTGTGTTACTTTAAACCACTCAGTTTTTGCACGACTTTGTCATTAGGCAATTGATAACAAAAATATCCCATTTCGTTAAAGCTTTCAACATAAAAACTTAAGCAACGGAAACCAGTATTTTCTTAAGCATGAAGCCGCCCGAGTCGATATTCAGCGACCCCTCCTGTCTCAGGGCTCCAGGCCTCCACCAGGGCCCAGGACAATGAGCAAGTGACATGGCACAGCCAGGAGTTGGCGCCACCTGCTCCTTCCTGACAAGGAAAGACACGCATGTGGCACGGAATTCTGAAGATTCAAAAGAAGACTCACCATTGGAGTTGTCTGCATGAATGTTACCCCAATCGGGACACTCTGGGACTCAGGGCCGCCCCCTCCCCTTGCTGAACCTGTTCACGGCCCCTGTCAACACGACATACTTCACACCGCACAGACCCCATCACTGTCTCCAGCCCCCGCCGACTGCAGCCTCACGAGGGCACGGACTTCATCGGCAATGGCGCTAAACATGCCAGCCCCACTGTGTGCACACCGACCAGGCGGACGGAACGGAGAGACCGTCAGAAGAGTCTCTGCACATCGCGACACGCTACTGCTGGGGGGATGCACGTGTAGTTTTTAAATTAAAGTTCCTTTTCATCCCGGATGTGCTGTCTCCACGAGCTCCCACAGAAAGATGACTCCTCCGCACAGACACGGAACCCTGCCCTGGCGCACCTCAGGTGGAAACAGCTCAGGAAGAAGGCCTCTTCATCAGTGACCTCTGTGGAATTCTACTGTTGGGAAGAGGCTCCTAGACCTGCTCTACTGTGAGTCAGTCATTACCAATACCGCACCGTGTGACGGCATCATCTTCCCCACCACTGTGTTGGTGGACCGAGTCTCCCATGGGAGAAACTCCACGGGTTTCCAAGAACAGCAGGCTGTGCACACGAGAGTGGTACCTCCTGGCATCGCCCCACCCCGAACTCCTCACCCCACCCCACGAGCCGCCCACTGGCTGTGTGCTCTCTCCCAGAGCCAGCCTGGAGCTAAAAACCATGCGAGGACTTGGAAGCATTTGGCTGCTGCAGCTAAGTGAGTTCAAGTCCTGAAAGTTGATGAAACGTCCCCGAGTTCTCCGGGGGGCATCCTCATGTGTCCACGCCGTGTGCGTGTCCCTCTTCCCAGCTGCGTCTGGCACGGCATGCAATCCCGCCTCGCTGTGTCCGCCAAACTAATCTGCGAACTTGAGTAACCGCCCTCCGTGTAAAAAAAGAAAAACTGATCAAAACGCAGGACTTCAGGAAAGTTCGTTCCTGCACACTGCACAACTTGATTTGTAAACTGGCAACTAGAGCCAGATCGATTTCAAAGGTCCAGCACAGAGAACACTGGCTTTTTGAGCAGCAGAGAGAACAGGGAGGAGAAAGATGAAACCCGGGTGCCTTGATGAGCACATTCCTCGGGGCACTTTCTGAAGAGCCGCACTCCGAAAAGCAGAACTGTGACTGCAGGTGACCCCGGCCTCGGAGGTAAGGTCCTCACCTCAGCAGCTGACACTCTGTCTTACCCCGAGGTGTCTTTCTGAAATACTCTGCACAGCCAGGAAATCGGGCATTTGATGAATCCAAGGTGCTCCCTCTTGTTTCAGTGTCCATACTCCCAATCCCCACCTTCTAGTCCTTTGTATCACCGCACCGCGTGCCAGTGACGGCCGGTCCCCGCTGCCGTGCGGGAGGCAGTACGGGAGCATCTGCGAGCACTGCCGGGCCTCACGGTGTCACATATGACGGAACAGGCTCCTGGCCTGCGGCGCTCCCACCCTCGAAGTCTGCCATTCCACAGCCGATGTAACGGTGACATCTATAAAATTTAACACTGAGAAAATATTAACTGGGTCTCAAGAACAGGAGCAAACACTTTGAATGAGGCATGTAAAATGTCAGACTGAGAAAGGAGGGCCCCAGACCTGGGGTCACCCATGTGACAGAATCATCAGGAAACAAGGGACTCCCGGAGTGCCAAGCAGAGTGTGCGGGAAAGGTGCTGCGGTTGAGCCTGGAGGCCCTGAGTCAGCACGTGCACCACAAACCACCGAATGTCTCGACCGAGGGCGTGGTGCTATTTGGGACACAGGTAAACAGGGAAAATTTAGTTTTTGGTGTTTCCTATCTTCTGTATAAATAAGTCTTTATAAGGAATGCTCTGGCTTCCAGTAAAATCTATCCTAAGATTTAAAAAAATCAGTACTTTGGACCCTTCTCTGCTCCTTAATTAGATGTTTCAGTGGCTTTCAAGTGAAACTCAATCAACTCTGAGATAATTTACATTTAATCAGATGTCGTAAGCGGCCGGGCCACAACTGCAGAGCGCGGCCTAAGGAGGTCCCCTTAGACGAGGCTGACGTGACCAGACACAAGCAAACAAACAAACGAAACGTTTAGTCAACAGTGAAACAACCCAAGAGTTCCTGACTTCTCTGAATGTACACAGGCTTCAGTGAACCTTCCTCCCTAAAAACGGGGAGGCAAACGGAGGTGATATTTATTTCATAAACGGGGGCCTTCTGCTTAAGGCAGCCCCAAGAGAACCAGACAACCACCGAGGGCAGTCACATGCATTCAAATACCTTCACGAGCGCACCTCGGCGTCCCTGAACAGGTGATGGACAGCGCACAGAAAATCCACACCTCCCCGTGCTCGTCCAGAGCTGACAGGAGCTGGTGAGTGTTGGGGCGGGGGCGGGGGGCAGCGGCAGGCAGCCCAGATGAGGGTGGAGCGGGAGTCGAGAAAGGAGGGGCAGTGAAAAGCATGGGCAAGTGGCCACGGTCACGAAGAGCTGGCTGTACTGGGTGGACATGAGCTGGCGTTGGGGCCCCGGACGTTGGAACCCAATGCCTGCACTCCAAGAGTCAGGAGACCAAGGCCATGGTCACGAAGCCAGTGGGGGCCAGGAATCGGGTCCGGCCGCCGAGAGGGCAGGTGGCGTGGACACTAAGTGCAGGGTTCAAAGTGCCACGGGGGCAGCACCTTCACGCGTGTTGGCCTCACTCCCCCCCGCCCCCTGAGAAGGAGCACGGGCGGAGGCAGGAGAGGAGGTGCGTGGCAGGAAGAGGGTCGCACGATGTACTCGGTCAGCGGGCTTTTCCCTCCGACGGTGTCTGCATGAGCCGTATTTAAACTTGGACTCTGGTTATGATTCTTTACTCTTCACGGGCCAGACAAGTGAACATCCTACCAGCTTTGCATTGCGAATGGGGTACAAACGCCGGACAAACAGAAAACTGAGACGGAGTGACTCAGGGTTTAATAAATCAGTCAGACTTCGCTGGAACTGGCAAAATGCCCCTTGATACTACACAGCTACACTGGAGACTTCTGTTCTTTAGGATCTACCTCTAAGAATACAAGACTTTGTCCTGGCTGGTGTGGCTCAGTGGATTGAGTGCTGGCCTGAGAACCAAAAGATCACTGGTTCAATTCCCAGTCAGGGCACATGCCTGGGTGGTGAGCCGGGTCCCCAGTGAGAAGGCAACCCACATTTGTCTCACACATCAGTGTTTTTCTCCCTCTCTTCTCTCCTCTCTGAAAAATAAGTAAATGAGATCTTTAAAAATATAAGATTTTATCCTTGAAACAAGCTTTGCAGGGAAAAAAAGGTTCCACTCAATAAGCTTAACCATGAACTTGGAGGGGCACGAGTACCATAAAAACCCAGTGCTTTGCACACCTGAACACACACAGATCTGATTCAGTGGGCTTGGGGTCAGGCCCACCAGTCTCACCAGCTCCCTGGAGGTGCTGATGCCGGCCACCAGCCCAGGTCACAGCCCAGGCTTTAGGCAGCAAGGCCGTAAAAGACAAGAGGTATGAAGCCACATTTCCAGGTATGTTTATTTCACAACTTGGACTGCTGGCTACAAAACAGTGGCATGTTTTCCTTCTGGTGAGTGACAGGCTCTGCAGAAATGTCAACATCATTTCTTTTGGGGGAGGGGGAAAGGGTTCAAGTCCAATAACTAAGTGGAAAAGCATTCGTCGTACTGCATGGTGGTGGTTTCATACACCTGAAGGTGCTACGGGCCCAGGGAGGAAAATTTCAGCCTGTGTGTCTGTCGTACCACGAAGGGACGGTGAAGGCTGGCGGAGTTCCGGAACCAGGTTGAAGCCCTCCTGAGTGGCCAAGCAAACCAAGTGCTCGCCCGCATGAAAACCAGCACACCCGCACACAGAAAGGACAGTAACGCCAGTCTGCTCTCCAAGGGGCACTGTGGTGCTGTGCAGGAGTCCCCAGACTCTTCTCGCAGCCCCGGGAGAAGCCCGGGCAATGAACCCAGGAGGGGCTGCTCGAACCCAGGAAGTCAGCAGTAGCAGCAGCAGCACCTGGTACCCTTTCTCCCTGAGGTCTCATTGTGCCCGGCTGAAAGGGAAGCTTTCTGAACACCATCTTACAGTCTTTGTGGGCCACTCTCTGTTCAAGGGCTAAACTTTGAAACTAGGCTTGGGAAGTGATGTGGCTTGGAGATCTTGATTCGAATCCCTGCCATCGATGAGTTCTGTGACCTTGGGCAAATGACAGAAGCTTTTTCAGTTTGCTTTCTGGGCTACAAATCGAGGGCGACAGCCACCCAATGAGGATAAGTGTGAGGTCTTGCACTGCACGGGCCCAGCAGCTCAGCGGCGGGCCCAGCGAGGCACAGGGCAAGAGCGCCCCTGCTACCATACCAGTAGGACCACCCTCTCCGACGGGGCCCACCAGCCCTGGTGTGCAGTGCACTACTGTGCACGTCACCGGGCAGGCTCCGTTCTCAGCTGGCTTACATTTCCAGCCAGCAGCTTACGTAAGTCACACCCACTTATTAAACACCCCTGACAATTCTCCATCTCTGCGTGCTCAGCTGAGCACCGTGGTGCTCAGGGAAGACAGACTGTCACGTGTACGGCCGTCTTGTCGCTAGCCCTCCCCGAGCCTCCCCACCACGGCCTCTCACCTTCGCTCTGTCTACACCACAGGACCAGCAGCACAACACCCCAAAGGGCGGGAGGAGGGCCTGCCACCTCTGCCTCCCGTCTCCCCACCACGTGCCCCGCCCAAGCTGAGAGCAGCTCACTGGCCCCAGCATGCTGTCGGGAGGGACATGCTGCCCTTTTCTGCCCTTCTCTGCCCGTTGAGCACTGGTCACAGGGGGAGGAAAACCGTTAGTTACGAATAAGTGTGGGTGATCATGCTTTCAAGTTCACAGCCTTTCCGCATGTGTTGTCTCAGGCTACCCCAGCAGTGCCCCTGCGAATAACAGAGGACTGCTATTCTCACCATTGTTCCAGACAAAGCCTCCCCGGGTTCGACATTAGAGCAAGGCGCACGGCCACCCAGGCCACACAGCCTTCGTGCAGGTCCCCTCACTCTTTGAAGCAGAGAGCCCCTCAATGCGAGGGAGGCTCCCTTTGTGATTCAACCCACTCACATCTCTCGATGGCACACCGGGCTGGGACAGAGGCCACTGGAACCCCCTTCATCAGCGACCTGTGCCCCACTAAGTTACTAAAATCTGTTAGACACAGCCGCCCTCCGAGGTTTCAAAAGGCTTCCTATGCAGGAGCATAAATGGCAACAGTGAGTCCAGGCTGAGGCTGAACCCCTACATTTTTCCTTGGTGAAGGGTCCCGCCCTATGAAGACCCTCCCTCCCGACAGGTTCCTTCTGTTGATTCAGGGCAGACTGCAAGCAGCCAGCCGAGGAGCGCGCGTCTGGAGGAGCATCTGAGGCCCCTGTCTCACACACCCTTCTCTGCCCACACACCCTTCTCAGGCTGAATGGGCCCTTTCAAAGGGACTAGAGAAGTGAGCTACCAAACCTCCATTAAGTAATTCAGTACTGTGTCTTCTGGTGCTCCAGCCCCAAATAGAAAGGAACGCGCCCCGGAGCAGCAGGCAGAGCCACATTCTTCCAGATACCCTGGTGGGCGGGCAGGGGCAGGAGGGCGGGCGGGCTCTGCCCTGAACTACTCCTGGGACGGACAGACAGCCCTGCTTTCCCAACATCAAAGGGCAGGGTCTCACCTTTAATTTGTAACCTGGCTTTTTCTCAATTGCAAATCGTAGGCTGACTGAGGTCAAGGACTGACAGGGTTTGAAGCCATCCTCTCCTGGGTCCAGATAGGACAAGTAAAAAGGAACAACAGAGTAAGAGAGGTGGAGGTTCCAAAAAGGGGAATGGAAATCTGCCGACAAGTGGGAGGACAGGAGCAGTGACACCGGCTCTCAAACGCGATGCAGCACGGTCGTGGTGGGTCTGTCAGGTCCTGTGCCCTGAACACAGTGACAGGTGAGGGGGGGCTGTGTCTCGCTGATAGAATTTTTTTAGGTTAGTCTCTCTCTCTTTTTTTTAATTTTTAAGGAGGGTCATTCACAAATAGTTCTATTTCTAAAGTCCTTTTCCCTAAAATTTCCCATGCATTTCATGACTATTTCCACTGATAATAGCATCATTTGCAAGACAGAACAAAAACAAGTGAAATCAACCAGGCTTGCCCATTAGGATGAAAACAAAAATCACCATAGCACCAACATGGAAGAGTTGATACTTTCTTCAATGGATTCTTTCAGGCGCATTCACACAAACAGAAGCATTCACACAAACAGAAACGTGGCTGGGGTGGTCCCTATCCACCCCCATCTGTGGAGCATCCCCATGGACTAGGCTGTTCCTGTTTTGCCCTTCACGAAGTCCCACCTCTGAACGGGAATAGCGCCCCTAACTCCATGCAGCTGGAAGTGCGGGTCGTGGACCAGCTGTCCACTGAGGTCGGGCCCTGTGTTTACAGGACCTCAGAACTCACCCAGGCCTACTGAGTCGGGACTGGCGGCATCGGCACTCGACTCCCAGATCGTTCAACTGTGCGCTCAAGTCTGCTAACCGCCACCTCATCAGGGGTCTAGTATGTAAGAGTCATGGAGCACATTGTAACGGCTCTGCAAAGGAAGTCTTCCTTACACTGAGCTGCAACGTGCTGTCCCGCTGTCCCACTTACGAACGCCGCCCTGGTCACCAGAACGCTCCCACAAGTGCTGTGAATCCAAGCTGAAGCTTGTTGAGCAAATACTGTCAAAATAAACTCAAGGTTCTTTTTCTGACATGTGCAACATTTGGGGGTAAGAAAATGTTTACAGCCATTACCAGCTTTCCACAACACACCACAGTGCCGTCATTTCTCCTGATACCACAAAATGTGTACCACAGCCCTGAACCGTGTGGCCCTGTGGGGCGTCGTCCTGCCAGGCGAAAGGTCGCTGGTTCAATTCCCAGTCAGGGCACGTGCCTGGGCTGTGCATTCAGTCCCCATCGGCGTGCGCACACATACGAGAGGCAATCGATTGATGTTTCTTTCCCTCTTTCTTCCTCTCTTCCCTCCCCTCTCTCTAAAAAATAAATAAAATCATTGTTTTTAAATGTACACTACAAACAAAATAAAAGCTGGTACCCCCATTAAATCAACAATAACTGAGCAATAAACATGGCAATAAGATTCAAGTGAAAAACATTAACACACACAAAGTCTCCAAGGCCAAAGTATTTGCAAAATTCATCTTGCTGGGGAATATCTGCTATACAATCCCCAGTGAGAAAGACTACTTCCGTCTCAGGGAAGAGACGGATTTCCCCCCACTGCCAGACTCTGTGCTCCACCGTCTATAAAAGAGAGAAAAACAGAAAGCTGAGACCGATGCCTGGACGACAGGAGGGTCTGGAGGCGTCGGCCTGGTGGGCCTGGCCTGTGTGCGGCACAGCCCCACGGGCTAAGATTCTCACTCAGGCCCCCTTTCTCCCCTCTGTGCCCACCTCCCGCGTCACCAGGCGTAAGGTCCACCGCGTGACTGCTGCTGAATTTGTGGAAACCCAGACTTCGGGGGTCATTAACTGAGAACCCTTAGGATGAAGCACAACTGTTTTCTCTCAGTGACAATGATAATACTGAAAGAGGGATTCAGCTTTACTCTGGGGCTCATTTTTACCGGCTCGGGTCACTTCCAGCTGTGGTGTCAATGACCTTACTTGTGATTATCCCCCGACTGAACGCCCTCTATTAATAGGAAGCAAACTGGCAAGTTCTGTAAATGGCATTGAGCACTGATTTTTAAAAGACAACACAAAGAAAAGGACACGGAAGCGCTGATAAAACAGTAAGCTTTGTTTCTTCAAAGAAAGAGGGCTGAAGAGATGGCTGTTGGCCGAACCTGCCGTGGCAACCACTTCATGACCCGTAAATTGAGCCTCGCGAAGTGCGCCTTAAACGCGCACAGTGGGGTCGGCTGTGTCGATGACACTGGGAAGAAAAAGGAAACGTAGCTGACTTTTCCTCCTACTTTTCAAATTCTCCTTGATCATATTTTTTAATTAGAAATAAAACTTGAGAGTCGAACTTGCTCTCATCAATTCTAGCACATCTGAACAAGTCAATCCACTGAACTGCCCGATGCTGCGCATGGACACTGCGCCATGATTTGGTTTGGAATTCCTGTTAAAATTCTCATGGTTGAAGGGCTCTTTACTCACTTTTCATACATGTTTTCAAAGATGTTATTCTTGCTTTGTTATTCTTTTGAAAAAAGAATAATAACTAAACATACCTTTGTACAAGCAAGGTTTTATGTGTAACAACTTCATTTGATAAATACTTTGAAATATCACCAAAGATTCTTGGTTCAAACCTATTATCTTAAAAAAAACCCTGTAGAAGACCTATCCACATTCCAAACATGGGAGATTCCCAGACCAGGTAACTGGAGCCCGACAGAGCTACACATGCCGTTGTTAATAATGAGGGTACGCATACGTAGCTTTCAGAGCCCAGAGGCACTGGCTGAAACGTACACAGGGAAACGGACACACACCTTCGCAAGAAATAGAAGCATCTGGTTTTCTTTTGAGTTTATCTTTAGTTCCATCATGGCAGGCACGATTTTAAGGAAAGTTTTAAAACTTTGTCTTTACAAACTACAAATAACCGACCTAGGCCCTCACTGCAGGTGGGTGACCCTTCCCTCCCTCGCTTCCCGAGGACTGAGTCTGAGCGAGGAAGCGGGGAGGCAAGCAGTCACGGCGCAGTGAGTCCGAGCACGTGCTCCCCGAGCACATCAGTCCGCTGCAGGAAACCGAACCTGCTGCACAGAGAAGTTCCTGAAAGGAGTAAGTATACCTGAGATAAGTACAAGCTTTCAAAGGGAATCTGAAAAGCTTTCCTTCTCTCTCACCCGGGTCTCACTTTTGGAGGACAAAGGAAAAAAACATAAAACTCGTTAATACGGATCCCTTGGGGATTAAATGTCGAGGATGGGGAAGCAGCACAAGCAATGTACGCGACGCATGGGAAAGACTATAAATTAATTCATGAGCAATGTAAAGATTATTTCAAGCACCCATGGTGAGAGACGGACCTTCAATCGCACATACAGCTTTTTAATGCTTACGTTTTCCTAGTCTCCATTAAGTCATTTAAAACTTACCAAAAATGCCCTTTTGATTTCATCCCAACAGTCTGAACGCTATCAGGTGGCATGACTGACACAGCCCCTTTCCCTCCACCTTTGGCCACCGAGTGAGAACACTTCCAGAACTGGTGCCAGCGATTCGGGAGAAGATTAAGAATGCAGCCTTTTTAGGGGACACACGTGTAAAGATGGTCCCAGATGCAAAACGAAGAGGCCACACTGCCCAGCTCTTTGTCTGATAAGGAAAATACTCTCCATGTTACTCGCACTGCCATAAAGTCGGCACAGAGTTCAAGGCCCTAACCGAGACCTTGTGTGGGATGGGTAAGAATGAATGCAAACACCACACACACAAGCACATCCCACACTCGCAAACTCACCGTCCACTGCCTCCTGGGTCGCTCAGCAGTGGCTCCACTGGTGAGCCATTTCCTCAGTTTGAACGCAAGGTACTGACAATGAACCTGAAGTCTCTCGACTTCTTACCGTGCCTATGCCATTTGTTTGCATTGTAGACTCCTCCCAGCACATGCTGGCAATTTCGACATAAGGTAAGGAGCAGAAACTATTTTTATCCTCAATAAAGTGGGGAAGATGTGCCTTCTGGCAGTCGGGGTTCTTAATGTCAGCAACCAGTAGGTTGCAGCATGCTCACTATTTCATCCAGTCCAGGCCAATCCCATCCGAGTCAGACCAAACCCGAACTGGCCACGTAACCAGAGAGGAAGTTAAAATTACAGAGTATTTTTAAATGATGCCCAATCCTTAACCATTCACCTTAAAAAGGTACATATAAATGTGCTTTGGGTAAGGTAAAACCTCTCCTTCGAGGCCAGGTCCCCTGGCTGGACTTCTGGTCTCTCTCATAAACTACCAGTGCACGGTCACCGGAGATTTCCCGTTCTGAATTCAGGACGGAGGCGGACTCTCCCGATCACCGCAGAGTGACCCAACTACAGATCCTTCACGCTGCCCCCCATCGTGTGTCGGGTCCGACCACACCGCACTCATCAGCAACCTAAGTCTTCCGAAGTGTTCAACGCAGTTTCCCCACAGATGATCGTGTCACCGGTATTTAATGGGCTGACTTACTATTCAGTCGTTATAAATCAGGAAAACAAGTACAACCGCAGAAACATGTCTGAAAAAAAAACCCACCGACTTCCGAGAGAAATACAAACCCCACTGTGCACTAGGGGCGGCTCAGGCCGCCCAAGCGCCTCATGGGGGGGCGCTCACTTCACGGAAAGAGAGGAGAGAGCCAGGTCTGGCGAGCGGGTGGGCTGGTGGCGCAACTGTCAGCGGGGAGAGCCGCTCCAGCAGACGCCAGTGGGGCCACCAGGGCTGCCCCCCGCATGAGTGTGCCGAACGGGAAGGCTGCAGAGAGGGTGTTTTATTATGTGTGATTGATATTGAACGTGATGCGGTGAATTGTTTCAACTTCCGCTGAAGAACAGAAAGGACTTGCCGCTCAAGAAGCACTAACATTAACACTTTCAGTGTCTAAGAGTTCCATGTTTCTTGTTCCTCCGGGTTCACCTTCTGGTACATCTGAAGAGCAGTATTCTACATGTACACGAAGGTACAGGCTGATGAATGTGCACGCAGGACTGCATGTAACTACCAACTGCTTATAATTAACTCGACACCAGAGCACTTTAATTCTCCTGGGCTCTGGAGTATGTGCTGTAGTCTGTACGTGGTTCTCTCGGCATGCTCAGCTCCCCTCGTGTTCTCTGTACTTACACTGGGGTCGAGTCAGATGCCTTCACCCAGAGTCATACCAATACTAGGCAAGGACGCCAAGGCCCCACCATCGATAAAAAGACAGACAGACAGACACAAAATCTACGCTGGAGATGACTAAAAGGCAACACTACTCAACACACCACAAGCCTTTCTCTACTGGAAGCTTCCTTCTTTGAAAATGCCGTAGCATGCGATGTTGCCGACACCAGCCAGCTCTGTGTCTGCTCACTTACTAGTAAGCACCAACGCCATCCCTGAAAACGGCCCGTGCGGAACAAACCACACGCCGCTACGTTAAGATGTTACTTTTTCCAGACAGAAACCAAAAGTGTATTTATTTAACATCACAGAGAGCAAAAACCAGCTATAAGTTAACTCCTTCTTTCTAAAATCTAATTATTTCCTATTTGACGACACAAACTCCTTCCCTTGGTTCTTAAACTGCCTCAGCAATGCAGGTTTTGCTCTGAATAATCGCATTTGTTGTATGCCACAGAAACCTGAGATCTGTTTCCAGAATTTAAAGCTAGTACACAGTTCTTGATACACTAAAAATCAAATAAACAAAACTAGGCAAAATGTTCTTCATCACTTACTTAAAAAAAAAAGTGATGTAACACTTTTTAAAACTGAAATGTACACGCTCAATTTGTAATAGTAAAGAAACAGGCATCCCCAGGAAGAAAAATTATATTCTGTTAAGACCTTTTAACACGCTTTTAGGTGGAAAAAATTGGCAACTCAAACTTTCCAGTGGTAATTAATACTTTCACCACCAACTATCGCCCCGTCCTCATTTACAACCAGCAGACTGCACGCTGTGGAAAAGGTCAAGAATGAAAGTCCGCAGTAAGTGCTACATGCAGGAGTGAGGGACCACACGGAGCAGCAGCACTGAGGCCCCCCCGCCTGATGCCATCACTGCACTCTCCGGTCACGGAGCGAGCAGACGGTTCCGGCTGTCTGCAGAGGCTCAGTTACAGTTCCGAGCAGTCCCCGGTGTCCTGGTGGGTGCGTGAAACCTAAACAGGATTACCGTCGGCGACACGCCCCTGCCGGTTTCCCCGTTCAGGGACTCCCAACTCTCCCCACCCCCGTGGTCCAGGAGAACCCGCAGGGACTCAGCCTCCCCCTTCCGGCACATGCTCCTGTAACCCAATTCCAGCCACGCGCCTCCCTCTCCCACCACCCTGAATCCCTTCCCTGCCGGCCCAAACGCAGCCTCAGCCTGTGGAGGGTCTACCTGCACTTCAGTGCCCATCTTCAGCCTTGGGCCGTACTTTTCCTGGTGCTCCCGGCCCAATGTGACATTTCTGGTCCCTTAAACCCAAGGCGCTCCCTTCTCCATGTCTGTCCGCGCACCTGCCCATAACACTTAAGTGTCAGGTGCCAGCCTGTTAAGGCAGAGGCTGCGTTGTGTCCTCATCAACTGCACAAAGGGGAGGAACACCACCCACGAGGGTCAACGGAGATGCAGGGCCAGCGGAAACCACCATCGAGCGTGTGAAAAGATGCCGCGAGTTATATCAGAAGTGCTGCAGACAGAAACCAGAGAGATGTCTCTTGGTGTCAGCTGCCAAGTGTTCTGAAGCTGGTAGGTATGAACCTAACCATCTAGAAGAGTAGTCTCAACCCGTGTGTCGCAAGAAGTGTTAAAACATGCAATCCCTGACTATTTAGGGCACCGACCTCTTTTCCATTAGATTGTCAAATTAAACAATGACAACAGCCAACACAGCAGTAGCTATCCTGGTGTGAATGCCCTGTCTTGAACCATAAACATCCAGATCATATAACGGAATTCCATCTTCTCAGTCACATCCCATAATAAGGTTGCACCTGACTGGTTAATTCTTGGTCCTAGAAATCCTTGCGTACAAGTACAGGCAACTGATTTTTTAAAGTCTCTATGGAGCAAAAAGTGTAGGTAATTCTTCTTATTTTTGCAAATCCATCTAAATCATACCTTTTTTCATCAGGTCAGCAAAAAATACAAAATATTTTTTGGTGTGTCACAGAATTTTATTGGTCCATGTGTGCCGTGAGATAAAAAGGTTGAAAATCGCTGATCTAGATTATGTGCACGGGCTGAGCACTCACAAGAAGCACCAGCAAACCTGGGACAGTAGAGAAGATACTCTGATGTGATAGCACAGCGGAATTTACAGGAAGGCACTGTCCACTCAACCTAAACACTGTAAAACAGTGCTTTTCAAAATGTTAGCAAGATAAACTGTAAAAACTGAAGATCGAAGTAGCACCTATTACTTTAGTGACCGAGGTGGTTTCAAACATAACCAAGCTGACTATTTACCAAACTGAGGTCACATCACCTTTCGACACTGAGACTCTACCCCACCCATCCTGTCACCTGAAGCTGTCGAGTCTCAAACAGACTGTTTCAAAGAACGGCAACATTTCAGAAGCAGCACACCACCGCCTGTCAGCTTACAAAAAGGAAGTTTTAACTGACCGCATCTCCAGTTCTCTATTTTGGGGGGAGGGCAGGGGAGGAGACGGGGTGCCCAGAGCCTGAGGAAGGCTGTGGAAGTGAATGTCCATGCCAGCCTCTCTACCTGCCCGTACAGCACCCCCACCCCGCCTCCTCAGCCTGCCCCTCTGTCCTTCCCATGCCGCACCACCATCTTCTCAGAAGGCACATCTGATCGCGTCCCTGACCCGGCTCCAAACTCCCCGGTGCCTTTTTTTCTCCATCAGGCAAGGCGCTTGGACCTGACCCCACCCGCCTGGGCAGCTGTCTCCTCTCACCCTGCTCCCCTCTTCCGACTCTGCAATTAGGTTCCCAGAACATCCTGTGCCCGGTCCCACAGGCTCTCCATAAACCCCTCAACCTTCTCACCGGGGAGGTGCCCCTGTCCCTCCTGCCCATCTCCCCTGTGCCCTGTCCAGGCTTCTGTTACAGAAGGAGACACACGGGGCTGCAACTGCAGAAGTGGAAAATTGGACGACAGTGACCGTGTGTCCTCACCCTGCACGGAGCACCTAGCACAATGCCAGCGACGCCATGAGGAGACAGAACACATAGTGTCCAGGTCAGCGCAGCCACCCTTGGACAACCGTAAGGTTCCAAACGCCCGGCCGCGGGCAGCTCCTCGCCCCAGTCACTGAATTCAAGCTCAGGGAAGCCCACCTTCTTCCTGGAGACACTGTCAGGTATACCCTCACTAACGCCCCAGGTGAGGCACCTTACTGCACTCATTCCCAATGCACTCTGCCGTGTGACCGGCGCTGTACTAGGCATGATGGACGGGCGAGTGGACAGACAAACGGATAGATGGGAGAGGAGAGATAAAGCGAGGTGTCGTCTCCACTCTCAGGGAATTTAGAGCCCCGGGAGGAGTCTGCAACCCCATACACAGCATCCAGAAGTCACTACTCCGCATTATTCACAACACACATGGAGAGTAAGTCCCTTCGCATTGAATGCTCTTATCCTCACTGGCCGCTGAACTCATTTCTGGCTACTAAACTCATTTCTGTTGCTCTCCGGTATTCTCCAAGTTTTACGTCCTTCCGATATTTGGCAACATGAAGGTGGACTGGCAGGGCCAAGAAATGCAAGCTGCATGTACAGATGGGGAAGGAAATCTCAATTCTAGTGATAAAAGGAAATTCAGTGACAAACTAGCCTAGCATCCTCATTCTCCAGAACCAGCGACCCAAGGCAGAGGGACAATTGCGGGAGCTGCCTGGGGTTTCCCAGCAGGTCTTTGGCCGAAGCCCTCGGACAATCCAGACCTCCTGCATCTCCATGACATTCTCTTTCCTGCTCTCCTGCCCCTGTGGTGTGTTCAGTGCAGCCCAAAGTCACACAAACAGCTGCTGGTGAGGAGGAAATGACAAAAGCCAAAGGCAGCCAGGTAGCACCACGTAATCTCATCGCCAAACGCTTCCTTCGGCTGCTACCGTGTGTTTGGCATTTGTGGTAAACAGAACTGCTGATCAGTTGTTCCCATGTATATATTCCCACAGCCTCTGGCTGGCTGAAGTCCACTCCTGGACTTCAGACTCGGCCATGTGACTTGTTTTGTCCAATGGGATGCTACTAAACCTGACACTAACAGGAAGGAGGCTTAAAAGGAACCTGACCTCTGACTCCACCCTGAGGAGAGTTACCCACCTTCAGGCTGGGCCTCGCAGTGAGCAACAGAGGGGGCTGCCCCACGCAGCTTCGCACAGCACACGTGAGCAAAAAATAAATGCTTGCAGGCGTACCAGCCGCTCTGAGAGTTCAGATTGTTACGCAGCAAAAGGTGACTGTTACAACGTCTTACCCTTCAAGTCGAAAATGCGAAGTCTGGTCATCTGCCGCTGTTGTACCCCCTCGAGAGTACTAGCCCCTGTTAAACAAAGCACCAACCACCTTATTCTTCATTTCCACTGTGCTCCTTTCTCGAGGCCACCTGTTACTTGAATTATCTTCCAAAGAGAACACGACTCCACATTACAATGAAAAAGAGCACAGCACCACGTTACAGTGTCACCCACGGGCCTTACTGGTTCTGCAGTCACACGTACGTACAGCGGGAGCAGAACCCCCTCACGGGATGCCGACCTCTCCCTTCAGAGCCGTCAAGACCTGTCACGATCACAGTTCCTTCATCAAAGGTAACTTTCAGCTCCCGTGATGGGTCCTACAGAGGGTGGGGAGCACATGCACCATTCAGTGCAGGTGCCACAGGGCCCTTAAAAACTGCTGTGAAGCCCTCACCTGGAATAAGACACACTGATTTCCTTATCGTTTTAAAGGTCCACTCAAGGTAAATGTCCTTCAATGCGGCCACTTTCTTACTCCAGCATACAGCTCCCTGTTGTTGAAACTGCTCTAATCTAATTATCATTACCTTCTGAAACTTTTGAGCTCAGCAGACTTGAATTAAAATTCTGTTTGGATGGCAAAACACACACAGCAGAGTCATCTGGAGGGAAGGAACCCACTGCTTATTCTTTCTCCTTGCTGCGGCCAAGTAAGATCTGTCTCCTTCCTTCGTTCTTCTGCCATGTACAATGAGAAGGATATGCTTCCTTTTGAAAGTGTGCGGTTTCCACATGTATACCCCATCACGTGTCTGGTGTGTGTGCAGACCTGTGCACGAACCCCTGGGAGTCTCCACTGGTACAGCACAGAAAACACAGTTTCCAAGGCACCTGTCTTTCACCGTTAAACAGCTGGCAACCTTCTTAGAAAAGTAAAGGCTGATGGTCCATTTCGGACTTTAAATAGTTAACCAGCACGTGACCAGGAGAACAAACATTCCTCCCAGTTTTCTGAACCAAAATCAGTAGAATAGCACTGTCTTCAGGGAAGACTGGATTCACATGTGAGTATATTCAAGCCAATGTTTGAAGACATTCTTCAGGGGGAAAAAAAATCCCCCAAGGCCAAGGGTTCTTCACCTAGCGCCTGCAGTCAGAAGTCAGAGGTCGGAGGTCGGAGGTCGAGGGAGTAGGAAAACCGGGTAACAGGGGAAGGAAGCACACGTTTTCGTTCTCACTGCCCCTCAAGCACGTTAGCATGGCAACAATGAGAACTGGCGGCGCGGCGCGGTGCCAGTGACTCGCACACCCGTGGAGACCTGGTGCCTGCGCGTGACAGCTGCCATCGAAAACTCAAGATATTATGACTCGGATGAGTAGTTACCCCAAAATCACTTTCACTCGCTACTAAATCCTATTGTTTTTTAATGCACTGACCAGGAAGCACACCTATTACCATAGGACAAAGGTGGTAACCATCTTCACTATGACCGGCTTTCTCTGCAATGCCGCGTGCCGCTGTTAACCCTCCCGAGTGGGGAGGACGGCCGAGGGACAGGGAGAGCCGCCGCCAGCACAGAGGTCTGCAACAGGGAAATTTAAAAATGGTAATTCTGATGAGGCATCTGTCTGCTTGGCACCAGCTAAAACTGGCAAGTAATAATTGTACAACAAGGGGGTACTTAGTGTGTGAGGTTTGGGACACTGTGCCAGAAAACCCAAAGCGTCCAAGCTGTGACACTCCGTAATAAGCAGGTAATCTCAGTCGCAGCGTCCACATCTCTGCCCGAACCTGCTCCTTGTGGCTGTGATTCTAAAACATCCCAGTGTCAGCAGGTTCACTGTGAGTCAGACCTGAAATAATAAATGGCTTATTTTCCATCCCAACAGAGGAAACACATCACGGCCCATTGTGGCTCACTTCGCTGGGGCTGTTTTTACAGGAAAATAGAAAAATAACTAAGTTATCCCGCCTTACCATTTTTAATTTTTTTTATTAACAAAGCTCTACACTACAATCCACATTTTTTTTTTTTTTTTCAAAAAAAGCATGTGTTCAATATAAGCTATAAAAACAATACCTCACAAATCTCTGGAAGGAAAAATAATATAAACAGAAAGAAAATTACGTTTTGACCAACAAATACCCTGGCAGGCCAAGATAACCAATTAAATGCATTCACTGCACCGAGATAAAGTGCTGTTTATTTAAACTGTCAGGCACATGGGAATGCCGCTAATGACAGCCAAAATCTCCCCCACCATTCGTTCCAGAGGCCAAGCTTCCCCAAACTACATTCACTTTTCCAGAAACACACGCACACGTTCTGGAACCCCAAGTCTTAGTTATCACCGGCTCTCAACTGAGACCTTGGGGGAAGCGGCATCCTCCCTCAAAGCAGATGCTCGCCGGTGAGACCCACACTGCAGGCAGACCGTGACGCCCGTCACGCCTGCAGCGGAAGGAACCAGAGCGCGCGAGGAGCACCGGAAAGAGAACAGTGTGCTCTGCGCTGCTATTCCACGTGTCCCACGTGGCCGTGTGGCTTCCGAAGACCCCTGATGACTCCACCTCAGAATGCACCCAAAACTGCGCTACAGGGAACTCTGCACATTTTAAAATGAACACTTCAACAAGCCATCATCGCTGCAGCCAGTATTAGGTACACACGGTGTGTATTTCAGAACATGAGCAATTAAGTTGGAATTATATATAAGGCTCTCCACGTGTAACACAGCTGAAGACAAAAGAACCCACAGCTCCGTCGATTCATTAGGGTGAGAGAATGAAGCCATCATCCCACCCCATTGCCGGGAGCTGGTGCTGAGAGGCTCTCCAACCTGCTAGGAGCCTCCGCAGACTTACCTGCCTACTCCCCCCTCTCTGACCCTTTTTGCGCCCCTGCACATGAATGGGGGAAGGGGAGGACACAGAGGCGAACAGAAGCTTGACTCCACTATGCTGGTCTCCTCCTTTCCGGGTATGAGCGAGGTTTCAAAGGCAGAAACTCGGCACTCTTGACAGCCCTGCTACCTCCCTCCTGCCATCACAGCTGCAGCGCTATCAACAGTTTAAGAAATAAAACTAAAAACCGAGGGGGCAAGGCTCCACCCTGCCTGCTACAAGACCTGCTGAGGGCAGGGTGCGTCCAGTCAGGCCCTCAGAGGCCAGTCAGGGATGGCGCTGGCCGTGGAAGCTCCAACTCGCTTGTTAACTGTCACACAGCGGGGACCTCAAGCCTCCGGGGCAGAATCTGGGCCTCACCACCTCCCCCACAAGGTTCCACAAAGCTCGAATGGCAGAGTATGGCAGGCACACAGCACATCACAGACACCCAACTATCACAAGAAATGTTGTTTATGACGGAAAAAGATGACATAGGGTCTCCATGAATCTTTAAAATTTCAAGTATCAGGATGGCACCTCAGGTTTCAACCTGAAGGGAAAAAAAACAGAAGGGACTCTTGAGATACGTCTTACACACACACACACACACACACACACACAAGTATAAGCATACCTAAGGAGACTTCTTTCAAAAAGCAACCTGACACTACAATTCCAATGGCCAAGACATGTTGAGTCCTAGGCACAAAATTTCCTGTTTGTTTTCTTAAGTCAATCCCGTTACTGGTCTGCCAACTGATCTGCTCCAGCAATTGATCTCAAGTTTTAATGGTCACTTTGTAAGAAGAAATGACCCCAAAACTCTGTTTCCCTTTCCCCATTATTTCTTTCATCAGCAACACAGGGGCAAAGAACTAAACTTTACCAGCCACAATTAAGAAGTCTGCTCCGTGTCCCCAAGTACTTGAACTTTGAGGTCTTGGTTAAAAAGTGCACCTAAAGCACCTAAATAAACTCTTATTCCTCCATCGGGACCACCCCTAGGTCAAGGCGACGGTGTAAAGCCAAAGCGCCCTCTCCGGGGTGGCACGTGCGTGGGGGCGGGGTCTGTGAGAGGACCGGCTCGGAGCAGAGGGAGCGGACAGTCAGCAGTGGCCTGCCTTCTCTCTTCCTCCGACACAGAGGATGTGACATCGGTTACATACGTGTGTGCAAGAGGCCTCCTCCCTTTACGGTCTGCTTCTCCACACCTTCCCCGATCTAAATCGATTTTTATTTTCAGTGTGGTGTCTAAGGGGGGAAAGAAGTTCACACACACGGGGGGACTTTGATCACATCAAAGTCTGGAACTTCAAAGTGGCAGTTCCCACAGCAACAGCAGCTCGGCCCCCATCTGCGCTGTGCGTGTTACTGTACGTGGCAGTCTCTCTGATCTCCGACCTTGATGTGTGGGGGCAGCGTGGCCGAGTCTCAGCCTCTATCAACTTGAATTTCCTGCCTCTCACTTGGGTGAGTTTGGCGGGGCGTTAGCATCTGCATTTAGAACAGGTCCCCAAAGAGGAAGCACATTCAGGTCACTGGAACAAACTGGAGCTCAGGCCACAGCAGAACCACCTGACCCACGGGCTGGGTGCCCCAGGTCTCCGACCGTGTCGCCGTGTGTCCGGGTCCCGTGACCGGAACTGACGGGACAGCTGTCATAGGGTTTCAAGTGGGGCCTTCGTGGAGGGAACCGTCACGTGGCCTGTTTCTCTCAGAGCCTGTGAGGAGCTTTGACAGACAGAGAGGTATATCAAGCTCCTCCTTAAGGGGGAAAAAAAGGAAGAGAAATAAAGTAGCACCCAACCCAGCATCTGAACCAGTGGCTGTCACCTCTTCTCTACCACAGTGGTTTCCAAAGGTATTTTCCGGCAGTTCTAGTTCCTGATTTCAGCGGCTGCTCTGTTTCAGGAATGGGAGGGAAATGCAGCACGGAGACAGATGCTGGAAAAGCCCCCGGGAACTCACCTGGTGCCAGCAGTCCTGTGCAGCCTCACCAGCATGCCCCTAGAAGCCGAACTGTCCGCTGTCTGCTTGGCCCCCACAGCCCCGTCCCCTCCATACTGAACACGCTGACACCAGGCACACAGAGCCATCGGAGTAGTGCCGACTATGAACTGAGGCGACGACACTGCTAGGATCCTGACCCTCCACGTCAAAGCCCAATCCTGCAGCACGAGGGCCCAGCGTTTAATCCATCTGAACATGCTGCCGGGAAGCAGCCCACAAGCCTCAAGGTCGCAGGGACTGCAAGACTTGAAAATACAGCGTGCCTGCCTCACTTTCCCAGCAGGACACAGAAGAGCAGCAGGAAACCCTCACGTCGAGGGTTTTATTGCTGAGAATGGTGCTGGAAGAATTCAGGCAGTGGCAGACCCGCGCCCTGGGCCCTGCACAGAACAGGTGTGTATAGGGTGACGCCCCGTCATCTGGTGGCCAGCCTTCCAACAGCCTCCACTGTTCAGAAATCATTTAAGCGACATGAACAAACATGAACCAGAAAGCCGGGGCCAAAAAAAACGGGGACAGCGGAGTGCTGAGCCACAAGCACAGGCCCACCATCCCCAGCCTGCTGGGTTCGATCTTTGCAGAAACTGAGGCCGGTCACTACACACACTCCGTTACGCAGGTTCTCCTGAGAACCTCACTCCATCCTCGTTTGAAGACCATTGTTAAGTAGCTCAGAGACCAATCAGCACACAGTCACGAAACCCGTTTCCAGAGCTCCAAGGTGTCATGAGACAGACCAGGAAGAGGTTCCCGATGACCACCCCCGTCCCCCAGGAAGGGAGACAGCACAAGGTGACCAAACTCAGAGGGACAGGAAAAGTGGGTTCAGGCAACCAGCACTGGCTGGGCACCTGCTGAGTCGTGGGCGCAAAGGAATGACAGGAACAGACGGGTGCTTGTCCCTGTGGAGCTCAGGCGGAGCTGTGAGGCCGAGGGCGGCCAGTGTGCTGGAAGAACGACAAAGCAGAAAGGAGGGTGGGGGCAGTGCACTGGGGACGAGGCAAGGCCCCACAGAAAGGTGACACAGGCTCACAGGAGGCGAGGTGGAGGCCATCAGCCATTCACACACCTGGAGGAGAGCATTCTGAACAACAGGGGCAAATGGTGGTGCCAAGCCCAAAGGCAGGAGGATGCTGGCCCGCAGGGACGTCAGTGTGACCAGAGAACAGGGAAAAGAGGTCAGAGACATGACTGAAGGATGGGGGAGCGGGGGGGAGGGGGGGGAGGGGGGGGTGGCCAGAGGACGGCGGGGGGATTCTCAGCAGAGGAACGCTCTGGCCCTGCAGGCAACAGGTGCGGAATCCTGCGGTGCCAACCAGGAGTCGCAGGAGAGGAGGGGCAGCGGAAGGGGATCTGGACACATTTTGAAGGTCGAGGTGACAGTTAGCTGATTGAACTGTATGTTGGGTGGGGAAGGAAAGGGAAAAGGTCTTCCTGAATTCAAAAGAGTTAAAGTTATTTGTACTGTTTACTTAGCTGGAACACAAATCCCTTCAGCGGACCACACTGAGAGGAGAATAGGGCCCATGCAACAAGAAACCAAGTTGGAGCGCTCCACGGACGGGCAAATGTTGGAAGACGCATGAAGGAGAGTGAAGGAAACGTTGACAAGAAGAATCAAAACAGGCAGCTCTAGAAAGTTCTGCGGAGGAAATGAGTCTTCAGGAGGTGACAACACAAGCTGGTGAAGAGGCCGGTGGGGAGAGGTTCAGATGAAGAGCTTCAAGAGAGGGCGGACTACACTCGGGGAAGACCCCGTCTGCAGGGAAGTCACAGGCAGAGGCAGCAGCAAGGTGGCTTCCTGACGGGGAGTCGCCTGGTGGCCCGGACTGGCCGTGAGCAGGAAGGTTACTTGTTACAGGAGGGTAAGAGCGAGAAGCCAGCACAGGGGCGGGACCAGGCTGAACGAAACACAGAGGGAAGGGGAAGCTTTGTCTCCCCCGTGCTGAGCTGGGGAGGCACCACACAGGTTAAGACCTGAAAAGGAGACCCACACGATGAAAAGAACAGACTAGCACTACCAGGCAGTCTACAGCAGGGACAGGTGAGGAAAGCAGCAACTCTCCCCAGGGCCAACTTCACTTCGTTGGTGGTGCTAGATTCTTCGAGTAAACACTGGTCAAGTCCTGAGTTTTTCAAGTTTGTTTGTTTTTTCCTGGCCAAATCCCTTCTGTTCTGGACCGCTACTCTAACACGCAAACACACACACACAGTCACCCCGCCCCCTTCACCTTACTCACTCCAAGCCATGTTAAATATAAATAACGGAACAGACCTTTAAAATATTACACAAAAGTATTCATCCCTGCATGGAACCCAAATGGGATGATAGGAAGAGAAACAGTATTTTAGGCAAGTGTCCATCCCTAGTGATGAAGGGAATTAAAAAAGTGAAAGGTTATTAAGAATGTTTATGATTAAAAAGAGAGAAAGGCGACTTACCCCGCAGAGCTCCGATTCTTGCGACGGAAAAGGCAGAGACCAGACAAAACACCCCTTCTGCCAAGGCCAGAGGGGGATCCCGTTCAGCCACGGGCGACACTGAGCCACAGCACACAGGCTGCGACAGGCCGGCACCACCGCCGTCCCCACTCGTGTCTGCGTGAAGGGACCAAAGAAAAACATACACCGAGTTGAGGGAGTATTGGGGGGGGGGGGATCAGGACCTGAAAATGGGAGAAAAGGAGCGAAGGAACAAGGCTGAAAAAGAGCAAAGAAGAAAGAAAGCCCAAACGTAAGCAGTGTCTCGGCAATCAGAGCACCGGTATTCTGAGCCTTCTGAGCCGCTCACAGGCCCAGCAAATGGGGGCCGGGGGCAGGGTGAACCTCTCTGGAGAGAGTGCGAAGCTCCAGAGCGCACAGCTAAGACGCAGCAAAGGAGAAGTGGAGACGCCGAGCTCTCACACACCAGCCCGCTGAACACACCCTACACCACTCGCTTCGGCCTCACGCCTGCGTGGGCAAGACAGAAACCGACACAGGGCATGCCTGCCAGAGGGACGCATACACTTTGGTTTATTCTTCCAGGGCCCTTCAAGGTTTAAGAGCTTTAAATGTACGTGCATAAATACCCATTCGTAATAAAACGGACACTCGTCCTCCTTCCAGGCTCCCGAGAGTGGTGCCCGAGCCACGGGGTGAGGTTTTCTGGTGGCGGGTGAAGGCAGAGAGGAGAGCCCGTGTCACCGCGCTGAAGAGCAGAGTCACCCATCGGAGACGAGCACGAGAAAGGTGCAAGTGCGAGCTCGGGCCTCAGAGACAGAGACCTGGGCTGGATTCTGGGCCGACGTTTTTACTAACTCTGTTGCCTACCTAAAACAGCTAGGCCTTCGCTTCTTCTTCGGAGAGGGGAGCAGCAGCGTTCTCTTCCCGACACAGACGGGCTGGGCCCTTACCACTCCGCACAGAATGAGCACTCAACGGAAGGAAGGCCTGTATCTCACGGGCTTGTCTGCCACTCCAGCTCGATTTTTCTCCCCACTGGCATTCCAGCAGCAGAAACAGGACAAAAACGGGCCCTTCCCACTCAGTCCTTGAAGACCCCACAGCCCTCTGCGAGACGGGTGGTCGTCTGCACATGTCGGAGGCTCCTCAGAAGATATTTGGTGGATTAATGTTATTGCCTGCATTATATAATTACTTGTGCACAGTATTATATCAGATTTGAATAATTTCTCCTTATTCATGAGCTTGACATTTCTCGTATTTAAAAGCCTATATCCATTAAAGACTTTTCCTCCATTCTAAAATGAAAACTTCAAATTTCACAACTGTGGAAAGAGCTGGACATGCACAAGGAGTGTTGATTTCAAAAGAAAAAGATAAAGACCCCAACTGGCCCTGGCTGGCATAGCTCAGTGGATTGAGCGTGGGCTGCGAATCAAAGCATCGCAGGTTCACTTCCCAGTCAGGGCACATGCCTGGGTTGCAGGGCACATGCCTGGGTTGCAGGCCACAGCCCCCAGCAACCGCACACTGATGTTTCTCTCTCTCTCTCTTTCTTTCTCCCTCCCTTCCCTCTCTGGGGATAAATAAATAAAATCTTAAAAAAAAAAAAAGCATGTCCTTTAAAAGAAAAAGACCCCAACTGGACAGCCAAGCCTCAACACACCCCCCTCCTCCAGTGCCTGCTCACCCGGGCCACTGTTTGCTGGTGAAGGCAGGCCTGCCTGTCCCGAGTCAGAGACCTGACAGAGGGAGCTGAGCCTTCCACCAGCTCCACACAGCCCCACCATTTCCTGCGCCCGTGTCCCCGACTGTGAGACCGAGTTATCAGCAGGCACTCGTTTCGGGACTGCTGAGATGGTGAAGGAAGATAACACACGGAAAGGGCACAGCTCTGTGCCACGCACACAGCGCGGTCGTTAAAATTTAAAGTCGGCTCTCTGTTATCATTGTTACTGGTAACTCTCAATCCTTTAAAAACTGTTTCCGGTTTCCTCCTATTTTCCCCGCTCTGAAGAAGGACTAGAGGTAGAAGCAAACACAGAGGAGGAAGGGGAGGGTGCTCAGTGAGAAACTTCTGGGCGGGGGGGACACGCCTGGAGCAGGATCTGCTTCCCCAGTTGCATACAAAGGTGGACGTCCACACTGATCCTCTCGTTTAACAGTTTCGCAGTTAAACCCTCAGCTAAAAGAACACGCTTTATCAAAATAACTAAAGCAAAACAACCTAATTTGCAGTTATTCACCCTTCCTCTAATCCTCCAATGGAAAAGCTGAAAAACAGTAAAATATAGGTAAAAGGGAAACTGATTTCTGAAAAATATCACAATCTTTATACAGAAATACATCTCACCAGCCATCAAAAATACAACCATAAATACTCGAACCCACTGCTGGGCTACTCCAGGAACGCAGGTTTTTTTAACAGTGGGAATCGTGGGGGGCATTTATAGTTCTTGTCGCTGCTGCTGACTGTTATTCATAAACCTTTTTTATCCTGTATGTACCTCTCTGCTCTGGAATACCCAGAAGGCAGACCAGCAAACTCACTGATGACCAAAATCAAAATGAGAAAAGCAAGGAAATCAAAAATAGAATTAAATTACACTGAAAAGTTAGAATGCTGAGTTAAAAATCAAGATTAAATGGAAAGGTCCTGGCTGGGTAACTCAGCTGGTTAGAGTGGTCTTTTGAAACACCAAGGTTGCAGGTTCAATCCCCGGTCAGGGTACACACTAGAATCAACCAATGAAAGCAAAAATTAGTAGAACAACAAATCGATGTCTCTCTCTAATCAATAAATAAAAAAATTTTTAAGATAAAATTTAAAGTTCAACAGTTGATCACGAGAAATTAAAGTCCCCCTGTGCTTGAAACGGGTCAGTGGTGTGACCGAAGCTACTGCAAACATAATCCTGCAAAGATGCATCCATCACTCGCAAACTCGGTGTTTCTCTTCCCAAGGCCAAAAGAAACACTATACTATAGGAGCGTCATAAAGATTTACCAGAACCTACAGGAATGCTTTCTTTACAACATCTCAACGTCCTACCATGAAAGAATAGTAACCAAATATCATTCACCAGGCCACCCACCTTATCCTATCGCTTGTACAACTCCAGTGCTGGTCTGCGGTGCGTTAGGAGAACGGCGCCCTGGCGGAAGGAGGCGTCGGAAGTCACAGGGCCCGAGTAACAATCTCACCGGGACTGACACAGTGGTTGCCAGGCACAGGGCGAGGGGCACCCTGTGTGTGATTTGGAGTATCAACTACAGTCCAAATTACTTCTGGAAATTTTCCAAGCATTACCCACTCTCCTCACCTGATCTCATTTTTCGTACTCATGTAAAGGAGCGTGTGGTTGGACTCCCAAAGAGACTGCCGCAGGAATGGAGAAACCATCTCACTGAGAGCTGCGCACACGGTTTTTACTGCACGCGACAAGGAACACTTCCGGGGCTCCACCAGGGAGAAACTTCAGCAGCACAGTGTCGGCACTGAAGATCTGTGTTTGCATTCCAAAGCTCTCTGCCAACCAACTGCAAAGCACGGTTTCAAATGCTATGTGAAAGGAACAAAAAGCCTCATAATATGTAAAGTTGTAATTGGGTAGATTGGAGTAGAAATTAAGAAAGTGCCCTGGCTGGCGTAGCTCAGTGGATTGAGCGCGGGCTGCGAACCAGGCATCGCAGGTTCGATTCCCAGTCAGGGCACATGCCTAGGTTGCAGGCCATGTCCCCCAGCAAACACACATTGATGTTTCTCTCTCTCTCTCTCTCCCTCTCCTTCCCTCTCTAAAAATAAATAAATAAAATCTTAAAAAAAAAAAAAAGAAAGAAAGAAATTAAGAAAGTACTGTTTACTGTGATAAAGTGGATTATGAAAAGCTGCTTAAAGCGGTAATGCAATGGTATTACCAGGCAGAGTCAGAAGAAACACAAAATATAGTGAAGTTACCTGGATTCAAACCAAAACAGGAAATGAAGGCATCACCACGCCTGCCACAAACGTGGCGCACTGACACACTGCGTCTGGAGACCTCGAACTACCCAGACACGGCACACGTGTGCCAAGTACAGCACACGTCCTCCCAAGACTCTTAACTCCAGGGGTCTCCTTCCCACTAAATAACACGAAATCCAGCCGATTCTGAGCAGTGTTTAGTAAGTATCCACATTAGAGCAGAAATTCCATATGTGGCCCCATAGAAAATTCTATAAACAGAGTTTATAATGGTTAAATCCCCATCAGCTTAGACTCAATTAGAAAGATAGTTTAACTTTTCACAAAGAGGGAGAAGGTGTCTGTGTGATCTCGTGGAGATTCCGCACGAGGCATCTGCCTCTTTGAATCAGGGAAGGTGCAAACTACAGGGACCACCACTCACAGAGGCACAGCACCGCGCTGACCGTCTTCCTCCCACCCCCCGAAGACCACGTGCCTCCGCACGGTTGCCGTGGAGAGCAACCCGTGACGGTGCAGACTGTCATCTCTATTGTCTAGACCCCGCAACCAAAAAAAAGGAGGAGTTTACACGACACACCCAACTGGGGACCAGGGACGAGGGACCAAGGAGACAGCCTTTTGTACCCTCGCTCCTCTTGATTTCAAAACCTAAGACTATTTTGGAAAATACCTGCTCTGTGATACATTCTATTGAGATAGAACTTTAAAAAAAAAAGCCTAGCCAACAGACATCTGGCAATAAGATATATTAAGTAATCCCACTACTTAAAACACTGTAAAAACTTAAAAGGGTACAACATCTCCAAATCTCCTGAGAAAGGCACCAAGTAGGACAACCAACCTCAGGCCATAATGCCGGTTTAACATAAATGGTAAATGTTACAGAACTGAAAACCTAACACTGTTTCTAAAGACACTGCCCAAGTGGACATCAGCCTGATTCCTCAAAACCAGAGGACAGATCTCCATCTGAAGTGCAAGGGCGCCAGCTGTCAGCCTGTGCTCAAGGGTAGCATCACGGTCAACAAGGCGGAGAACGTCATGGGGTCACAGATTCAAAGCTTCTACAGTGGCACCACCACCAGAGGTTCGGTGATGTCCAGCACGCATTCAGAAACGCGCATACACACACCGCAGGGACCAGCAACTGCCCTTCTTCGAGTGTCCTTTATTCTTCCCTCCTCTCTCCTTCTGTACTTTTCCAGACCACGCGCATCAGAGCCCAGCTGTCACCTCCACCCTTCGCCAGCTCCGCCCACAGCCCAGCAATTTTCTCAGTGCCTCCTCCACACCCCACCCCTCTCACACCTGTTCATTATCCCCAAGCCTACGCGGACCCTACCCCCCACCCACCTGCTCACACACCTCCTGACACTGTACAATAGCTGGTGCATCTTCCTCCAGATTGACAATTGCATCAAAGATGAAACCTGAGGAACTGCTCTCATCAGGGAAGACTAAACAAAGGTGAGACTTTTTAAACGCCTTGTGCGGCTCTGCACTGGATCCTCTACCAGGAGGAAAGGAAAGTTGCTATTAAGGACATTCCTGGGAAGCTGATACAATGGGACCTGGAGTGAACGATGCCTTGTGAATGGTCAACTTCCCCAAAGTGACAGCTGCTGTGCCATGCATACACAAGAGGTGACTCGATTTTTGGAAGTATACAATGAAAACATTACAGAATAAGCCCTGGCTGGTGTGACTCAGTGGACTGAGCATCTGCCTACAAACTGAAAGGTCACTGGTTCGATTCCCGGCCAGAGCACACGCCTGCGTTGCAGGCCAGGTCTCCAGTTGGGGCTGTGCCGGAGGCAACTGATCAATGTTTCTCTCTCACATCTATGTTTCTCTCCCTCTCTTTCTAAAAAATAAATAAAATCTTTTAGAGAAAGAAAAAAATTAAAGAATAAGGCAAGACCACTTCTATCAGATACTCTTGAACACACTGAGGAAGAACGTGTGTATAAACGGATGTCTATATAAATTCACACCTACACATGCATGTACATGAGGTCTGTCCAGAAAAATTCCAGCCACTGTTAATATAAAGAGATTGGTTTGCACCTGATTCCTGTGACCTGGCAGCCAAGAGGGGGGGGGCTGGAATGTGCATGCGTGAACAATGACTACTTCACTGTACTAGTCAGTGGGGGCAGTAGACGCAGGTGGGGGAGTGAGCACGTGTACTGTGTGGTCATCACATGCAAAATGATCAAGCAGAGTAACAAATCTGCATCAAATTTTGCATTAAGCTTGAACCCTCCTCCACAGAAACTACCTGGATGATTCAGAAGGCCGCAGCTATGGGCAACTGGTGACTGGCAGCTTCATCATGACAACGTGCCCGTTCATGCATCACATGTCATGGAGAGTTTTTTTTTTGCAAAACACAAAATCACCCAGGTGACTCAGCCGCCTTACAGCCCAGATTTGGTGCCCTGCGACTTCTGGCTTTTCCCAAAACTAAAATCACCTTTAAAAGAGAAGAGATTTCAGACCGTTGATAAGATTCAGGAAAACACAACAGAGCAGCTGATGGTGATTGGGAGAACAGTGTGAGATCCCAAGGTGCCCACTTTGAAGGGGACTGAGATATCACTGTCCTGTGTACGATGGTTCTTGTGTCTTGTATCCTCTTCAATACATGGTTCTATTTTTCATATTACTTTCTGGACAGACCTCATACATAAGAATGCAAGCAAACACAACATTGTTAAAAGCAAGTGAATCTGAATAAAGGACGCATGGAAGTTCTCCATATCACCCTCTGAGCTTATCTGCTGGGGAAAAGCCCTTTGGGGGGCACGCATCGACCTTCATGGTGATGGACACTCGTTATCTAGATGGTGGCAATGTTTCATACGTGCATACATAATGTCAAAACTTACCTTTTTCTAGCTTAAAGATTTTATTTATTTCTTTTTAGAGGGGAAGGGAGAGGGAACGAGAGGGACAGGAACTCCAATATGAGAGAGAAACATCAACTGGTTGCCTCTCGTGCGCACCCACTCAGGAGTGAACCCGCAACCCAGGCATGTGCCCTGAGCATGAGTCAAACCCCCGACCTTTTCACTTTGCGATGATACGCCCAGACAACGGAGCTACACAGGTCAAGGCTAAATTTGGTTTTAATGTATTGATTTCAGAGACAACTAGGGAGTGACACTGACTTGTTGTTCCACTAATTTGTGCATTCACTAGTCGATTCCTGTGTGTGCCCTGACCAGGGATTGAACCCATAACCTTGGCGTATCAGGGAAACGCCCTAACCAGCTGTGCACTTCCGCTGCTCCGCTAAAAGCCCAGTTCCTCATCTGCAAAGTGGGGATTCCGGCCACTTACTGACGAGATGCTCATGGGGACTGGCGCAGTGGCTGAGGTTCAAGTGCATGAGGTGGAAGTAGAAGCATGCTCTGGGAGCTGAGTAATAAGTGCTCAGTGGCTTTACCCCCACACCCCCAAAACCCCGCAGGCCCCACCTTCTCCAAAGTCGTCCCCAGCTGCCTTCTCTGAAGCAGACGCGCCTCTCCAGAGTTCCCACGGTCATGAAAGACGCTCTGAGCGCCACCTAGGGCGCACCACGCTCATCACAAGTGCGCCTCGTGGATAAAATCACCATGTCACACCGTGCCCCCATGCCGGGCAGCCTCGTCACTGTATGCCAGCCTTGCGTGCCCTAAACACTCCACATGTGAGTTCCACGGTGTAGTGAACTACAGTCGGACCATAGTGGCTGAAGATGCCTGTGACGATAGGTTCTGAGCTGCCTACCCTTCATCCACAGCCCATAAATATCGGAAGGGCCTCCTCCCACACACCTGGTTGTGGGCCTTAGCTAAAACCTGGGAGGAGACCGCAGGCCAGGCCGGTCCAGCCTCCCTGTGGGGCGCCGGCTGCAGGTGGCCCCTGCCGGAGCACTGGCTTCTTTAGGAGGAAGCCACCAAGGCAGGACTCAGGGTGCCGAGCGAGTGCCAGGGGGCGAGTGCACATCATTCTGAAACCAGAAGACCTAGAAGGCAGATGGGAACTGGTCATCAAGAAGGCTCCAGAAAGAACAAGTAGCTGGTGTGCACTTTTCTCCTGCTCGGCACTGGTGCCCATTAGCATATGGTATGATAAGGACTTCTCTAGTTACACCACACGTAGTGTTTTTAACAGATTAAATAATGCTCGCCACTTTTCAAAGACACGATAGTATCTTCTACCTTTTACCTTGAAAAAATAAGGGAAGGAGGTTTAAAACGTAATGAGCTAAACCAGGAACCCCACACCTGCCAAAACGCATTTGGTTCCAGGAACTCAAGTGCTGTGCCCCAAAACAGCACGGAGCCGTGAGACCCTGGGGGTCTCTGATCACACAGACAACCTGCGTGCCAGCAGGGCCGCTTTCGTGTTCATCCCTGCAAAGGGGAGGACAGGTAGCCGGACACCGAAAGCACCCAAGTGTCCACTAAAGGATCGATACGTAACAAAATGCGGCACGTGCATACAGTGGGATGTTACTCAGTTTCAGAAAGGGAGAAGTTCTGTTACATGCTGTATCTGCCCGAAGACATTATGCTAAGGGAAATAAGCCGGTCACAAAAGGGGAAATACTGCCTGATTCCACTTGTGAGGAGCCTGGAACAGTCCAACTCAGAGAGAGACACAGAAAGCAGAAGGGTGGTCACCAAGGACGGGGCGGACGCAGGAGGGGACGGGGACGGGACGGACGCAGAGCTGTCAGTGAGCTTCAGCTGTCCAAGCCGACCAGAGTCCGGGACACGGAGGGCCACAGCACTGCATGCCGCCACACTGTGCCCTTGAAAACAGTTAAGACGGTAAACTGGTGCATGTTTTACCACAACTTAAAAAAAGAAAGAAAGAAAAAACACACCACCCAAAAAGTGAAAAGACAACCCACAGAATGGGAGAAATTATTTGCAAATCATGTATCTGATACGGGATTTGGATCTAGACTGTATAAAGAGCTCTTAAATCTCTACACAATAAAAACGTTAAGTAGCACGATTTAACACTGGGTACAAGTTCAAAGACATACAAATGGAGAACGCCAGTAAGCACACGGAAAGACTGCTCAACATCAACCACCAGACAGACGGAGAAGAAAACCACGATGAGATGTCACTTCACAGCCAGGAGGACGGCCGCAATACAATGGACAGCAACGAATATCACCAGGGATACGGAGCAACGAGGACCCTCAGACCCTCCCGGCAGGACTAGCAGAGGGTGCGGTCACTTCGGAAAACAGTTCGGCATGGAGTTACCATACGACCCAGCAATTCCGCTTGTAGCCAAGAGAAATGAATGATATATACACTCGTGTATGCACGCACACACACACAGTCCGTGAACGATCTTAGCGGTATTATTCTTAAGAGTCAAATAGTGGAAGCAACCCAAACGCCTACCAATGAATGAACGGAAAAATAAAATGCAGTCTAGCCCCACAGTGGAACACTACTGGGTATCAGACAGGATGAAGCACCGTCTCATGCAACAGCACAGATGAAGCTCAAAAATGTTACGCTGCGTGAAAGACAGTCCCCAAACAGTGCATGCATACTACACGATTCCATTTACGTGAAACGCCCAGAACAGGCAGATCCATAAAGACAGAAAGTAGACGAACTGGTAATATGGCCTAGGGCTGGAAGGAAAGGGCAGTGAGGAGTGACTGGCACTAGTTTTCTTTGGGGGAGTGCTGAGAATGTTCTAAAATGGACTGTGGGGATGGTTGCACAATTCTGTGGATACACTAAAAGCCACCAAATTGTGCCCTTTCATTGAGCCCTGGCCAGGTGGCTCAGGTGGCTGGAGCGGTGTCCTGGACACCAGAAGATCGCAGGTGTGATTCCTGGTCAAGGCATACACCTAGGTTGTGGGTTCGATCCCTACCTGAGTGCATACAGGAGGCATCTGATAGATGTTTTTCTCTCTCTCCCTCTCTCCAAAAATCAGTAAGCATATCCTCGGGTGAGGATTAAAGTAATAAATAAATGGGTTAGTTGGTATGTGAATTATACCTCAAAGCTACTATGAAAAAAGGATGAACACGGGCATCTCTCTGTTCCATGCCTAAAAGATACCTTAGTCACAGTGGCCCTGTGAACGAACAGCACAGGAGAGAACTCACAACTCGCCTGTAATCAGTTACAGGAACTGAACAGCCCCAACCCCTGCTGCCCGCCATTACACCACACGGTTGGGGTCCCAGAGCTGCACCACGTAAAACACTCGCTGCAGGTTGGAAACGTGATTACAAGTCTCCTGTACAATCTGGCCCGACACCCAACCGTTTGCCCTCGTGATAAGTGGGTGCATGACAGAACACCACATGCTGGCGGCCCCACAGCTGTGAGATTCTACAGTTACAGTTAAAGAGGCTGCACTGTTCCAACAAAAATGCCGGTGGCAAAGTCCCTTAGAGTTCTCCCAAAGGCACCACAAAGACTTGCTTTGTGTTGGACTAACTTTCGGAAGAAGACTCAGCAATTAACTGTTTCCTGTCTGTCCCACCACCCAGAAGCGCACGTCACTGTCTTGCCACACTTACATGCTAACGAATGAATGCTCCCGTGTTCAATAAACCGACGACAGAAGCCTAAGGAGCTGCAGGGGAAAACGTATCATTTAAATCACTCTACATATATTACTAGGAAAAATGCCTTTGGTCTTTTTTTTTTTTAATGCTACGAATTCAACATCAACGTAGCATCATTCACTAAAATGTAGGCCTCTAAACGTAACCTATAACATTATGAGTTATGATCAATTAGGTAGTATATAAGAATCATTTACTTTAAAGGGCATCTGGCATTGTTCTAGCTGCTTAAAATGAGTATTAGACATCAGAAAGGCTCAGAGAAGAAAAGTTTAGAAAAATACTGGTTCTAAAAAATTGTGTTTTCTTGATTCTTCCTAGAAAAAAAGAAGATACATACATAAGTAGTGAGTTCAGGATAAGTTTCTGTAGGTACTAAATATCTGCGGCTTCACAAAACCTCACAAGTTCTTTTACATGTACGGAAAATTTTAACTGTTTCTAATCAAAAGTCCTTTAAAATACAAGGAACTTTTAAAGACTTAACTTACGGTTTAATAGTGCAATCCAAGGAACAAGGAGAAGGCATTTTATATATTGCTGAGGCCATTTAAGAAGAATCGCCACAGCCACTTCTGGTTTCACTCAGCTCCACGATCTGCTTGTGAAACACTACTGAAATGTCTGAGGTTTATAACTCTTGAACAAATGCCCCGTGAAGACTGTGATGAAAATATCTGTGCAAGAATTCTGGCAGAAGATCTGTGTCCAGATGGCAATCTGGAGGATGTCACCTCCAGGCAACGGTTTAAACTAGAGGGAGCCCCTCTGATCCCGGCCCTCTGCAACCACACAGGGCTGGCCCCTTCCGCAGCCAGGGCCTCCAGCCATCCAGCACACCTGACAGAGGTGAGCCTCCCCTGGGGGCCGACCCTGGCCACTCCCAACACCTGAGGGTGGTCCTGGCCATTCCGATGCCCTGCAGGGGCCACTGCCCTGCCCTGGGAACCGGCATCCGCAGCTCACGTCCACAGGAGCGCCCATCTTTGGCAAGAGCAGCCGGGTCGGTTAAACCCCAGCCTCCAAGCACAGCCCCAACACACTCCCCATCCCTGGGCTAGTCCTCCCGGCTCTGGGCCTCCTGGCAACACCACTCACCTCTAAAGGTCGCTGTGAGAACGAGACAACCTCACGGCCAGCTCAGCCCAGCACAGCGCCTGACACCAGGGACGAGCCAGACAGGACAGTAACTGCACACGCTGACAAGGTTCCTGCACACTGTGTGCCGGGAACTGCGCTTGCAGCCCCGACAGGTCGTCCCATTAACGCACACGGTTCTCAGCACCACCCGCCACCACCATCGCCATCACCGCACTTCACAGACAAGCAAACGGGCACCGGGGAGAATTTCGCTCACCGGTGAAGGCAGCTCAGGCTCAAAAATCAGATGCAGGGTTCCCAACGAGACAGCCAGCTGCCCTTCCGGCGGCAGCAGCTACTGACACTGGTGGGAAATCTTACAACAGGCCCACGCCAGGCCTTCCTTCTTGACCAGGGTCCTCCTAGCTCCCGAACTTCAAGCAACTCAAAATGTGTACCTGCACTCAGTCTTGTACTGTCTGCCTTTTACATCCTCTGTTCTCTGCTAAGGTAATAATAGCTACCATGCACAAAACACTTCCTACGTGCCAAACACTGCACTGGAAGGTTGCATTTTATTGAATCCTGACAACTTGTAAGAGAAGTATTATTTCCATTTTTTTCTTACAGCACCGTGAGGTCAAGTGGCCGAGTGACGAGGTTGCTGAGTGTCACAGGCAGAATCCGACCATGGCAATGGGACTAGCGAGACCAATGCTCTCAGCCATTAGGACACTCACTTCCTCGGCGACTGTTCACTTCATTATTCAAGAACATGAACATCACCGTCGTTCACAGAGGAGTAAATACCAAACGCGCGCAAGGAAGACACAGTAGGAAATACATGGTTTTTACGTCCTCATCATGAAAAATGCCAGGTGGTGTCTTCCACATGTCCGCTCCATGCCCACTCTCTGCGGCACTGCACTCAGGCGCTTTGGACCAGAACCGAGCTGGGCCTGGGCTGAGGCCCAGGGACCGGGGACTTTGGAAGGCGACAAACTCACGCCTCTTATCCTCTTAGGACAGCGGCAAGGAGAATGGACGCCAGCTCTGACTCAGGGCAGGCTGAGGCCAGACGGCAGAGAAGCCTCTGTCCACCTTGAAGCCATTCACTAGATGATACATCAAGAAACTTGCATTTTAACTTTTTTTTTTTTCAAAGGACGATGTATGGGATCATTTTGCACAGGGCAAGGTCCCTCAGCCTCAGCAGGAGGGACATGTGAAGCCAGGGCAGTCTTTGTTGTGGGGGGCGGGGATCTGTCCTGGGCATTCCTGGGCGCTCAGCAGCACTCCTGGCCTCCCCCTCCAGATGTCAGTGGCAACGCCGCCCCTCCCCCCATAAAATTTTGACACGAGAAAATGTCTCCCAGATTGTCAAGCGTTCCTGGGGAACACCCCCACCCCCCAGGTTAAAAACCACTGACCTAGGCGTTTGCACAGGAAGAATGTGGACATGCTTAGGATTTTTTCCTTTCTCCCTTCTTGCTGAAATTCTCTGCAGGTAAAATGGACGGAGGACAGGGAGACTGTAAGCTTCGCCTTCTTATGTGGCAGACCCCCACCTCTGAGCCCTCACAACAGGCCCAGAGAAGTTATTTTCACTTAACAAATGACGAAAGCATCCTTAGCGTTAACTGGTCTGAAGTTGGCTAAGTCCAACAAGCCTGAAGGGGTCTGGCAACTCTGCTCCAGCTTCTAACCACTCCTGCCCCAAGGAGCCCCTCACTCAGGTACGTGGGGAGTCCGCTGCTCTAACCAAACACATGTGAACGGCCCCATGCTTAAAGGGCACAAATCCTGTCCGTCAAGAACTGCTTCTTCAGGAAAGCCCACACGTGCCGCCCCTTCACACGAGCAACATGTGCTAACACAGTGGGAAGAACCGCTGTAGGCAGGCAGGACTTTTTAAAGACAGGGAGGACGAACCACCTCCAGAAACGAGACCCCGGGCCAAGCGACACCTGCCTCTGAAGCCAGGGTTACTGCTGCCTCGGACCCACGCTACTCCCCATGCCTCATTCAGAGGGAGGGAAACCCCGAGTTAGCCAGACCAGGGGATGACCTGGCAGGACGGGCAGCCTGGGCAGCCCACAACCACCACCCCCCAATTCCAGGAGGGCGGGCTGGAGCAGGTCACATGACCTCCCTGGCCTCAGCTCCCTATCCAGGGGCTGGAGACACTTCCCAATGGTGAGAAGATTGACCAGCTCTGCGTCCAGTTTGGATGACAGCTGAAACACATTCCCTCATCCTGTCCCTTACATAAAGGCTCAGTAGCTGCCTTTAAGCCTAAGCTTGCCAACAAAGTCTTTCTGTCCAAAAGGAGCCAAGCATTCTTTCTATCTGTCAACCCCTGGAGCATCCACTGGCCGATTCCTTTCCCAGAGAATGCAAACACTACTCGCCCCCCCCCCCCCCGCCGCTAAGCAGTACGCCGAGGGGTGGCGAGCCCCCAGCTGAAAGCAGTAGAGCCCGCCCACCCGTTCATCTGTGAGGGAAACTCGGGGCAGCTCTCCTCTGCCTGCCGCAGTGTCAGCCGAGGCGCCAGGGTCTCCTCGCCAGCCCCGCCCAGCCACTCACTGTACTCAACCATCACCAACACGTCACTCCGCAGAAGGCAAGAACAGCCACCAACCCAGAGACTCTATCGAAGTGTTCTTTCCTCCTTAAGGGTCCAGGTAGCCAGCTGGATGAGCCAGCCAAACTCCTGTCCTAGGGTTGTCCGTTCGTGCGGCAGTTGTTCAGATTCTGTTACTTAACTGACTGCCTGCCTGTTAATAATTTTATCTACTTTCGTACTTCCAACTTCAATAATTTCTTATGATTTTTTAACTGTATTTTCTAGAGACAGGGGAAGGGAGGAAGGAAGAGAGGGAGAGAAACATCCACGTGCGAGAGGAACATCACTGATCGGCTGCCTCTCGCACGCCCCTACCAGTGACCTGGCCCGCAACCCAGCCCGTGCCCTGACCGGGCGACCTTTCGGTTCGCAGGCCGGCACTCGGTCCTCTGAGCCACAAAAGCCAGGGCTCCACCTTAAATGGAAAGTCCTATTTTTTTCTCCAAGATTCCAAGGATAATCATCCTCCTGACGTGGCAAAGTGAAGCGGCTGAGAGTCTGGAGATCGGCAACAAAACCCGCTGGCATCTTGGGGTTTCGTCACTGAGTGCGAGCAGATTATCTAACGCTGTGCCTCAGTTTCCTCGGGTGAGAAATGGGGACAGTAACATTTACCTTCTGTGTTTATGCAACGAACCAATAAAGACAGAGTCTAACTCCGGTCCTCTTCTCCTCCCTTTAACAGTGTGAATAATCAGCACTTGCTTGCATCCAACACTCTCTCAAAGAGGAGAGGATGGAAGACCACAAACTTCATTCTCATCTCAAAAAAACATTCATTCCACATACGATTATGTGTTCTGCTTTTTCATAGTGCCAGGTGTTTTTCCAAATCGTCAGAAGTTCTTCCAAAACCAAAGACAAGTCTTCCAGAATGCCCTTATCAAAACTGCTGCGGAATTAACAGGAAGGTTAGGTCTAGTTCAGTGTTTTGGCACTCTTTGGCTCTGATCTGTGTTTTTATCTAAAAATATTCCATATAATCAAGAAGCTCAAAAACAAAAAATGAAAGCTCCAAACTCCCAACTACTCTGAATTTGAAGCCCAAGTACTCACCATTGGCTAATGCTAGAATGTACAAGGTCTGTCCAGAAAAAGTCCTGCTATTGATAATATAAACGGTTTGCATGACACAGATAAAACCTGGCAGCCAAGGAGAGTGGACTGGAATGCACATGTGTGAACAATGATGACTTCACTGTACCAGTCACTGGGGGTGGTAGACGCTGTTGAGTGAGCATGTGCACTGTGTGACCCACACATTCAAAATGAGTGAGTAGAGCAACGAATCTGCATCAAATTTTGCATTAAGCTTGAACATTCCTCCACAGAAACTACTCAGATGACTCAGAAGGCTGCAGGTACGGGCAGCTGGTGACTGGCAGCTTCATCATGACAACGCGCCCGCTCATGAATCACGTCTCAGGCAGAGTTTTTTGGCAAAACATCAAATCACCCAGGTGACTCAGTCCCACTACAGCCCAGATGGGATGCCCTGCAACTTCTGGCTTTTCCCAAAACTAAAATCACCCTTGAAAAGGGAAGAGATTTCAGTCCCCGGATGAGAATCAGAAAAATACGACAGGACAGCTGATGGTGACTGGGAGAACTGTGTGAGGTCCCAAGGTGCCTACTTTGAAGGGGACTGAGGTGTCATTGTCCTATGCACAGTATTTCTTGTGTCTTGGACCTTCTTTTCTTTGTTTGTATTGCATGGCTGGCTACCTTCCAGACGGACCTCGTACGCTCTGGTGTAATTGCACAGCACCCTGCTCTGAGCACCGCGACTTGCCCTACAAGTGCTTCCCGGTGGTGTCATTAGCCCCATTGTATAGACGAAGGGGCTGGCACAGCAGAGATGCGACTTCTCTCAACACGAATTATCAGGTTACCAATCTAGAAACTGAGTCCAGGCCTCCTAATAGCTACTGCGAAATTACAGATCTAGGTAGGCTCATGAGGGTATTCCAAAAAGCAAATGCTGTAGGGAAGTCTGAGAGTTCTGAAATGACCCAGCATCAGTTCTGGAACGCCCCGATGACCTCAGGGGCATCCTCCCAGGGGTGTGAGAAAATACACATCTGCCAGGGACCTCTAATGTTCTGTAGACAGTAATGGGCCCTGGCTGGCCCATTATCACTGACCAAAATTACAGGTGGGGTAAAACAGACAGGAGGACACTGAAACACACACCCCTGTAAATCTGGGATTAAGACAGGACACTCATCCTCTCCCGCCTCGGCTCCCCCCAGGGGAAGCCAAGTAGATAAAGCATTCCTGCGGACTGGCAAGGAGAGGAGGAACTTGGCTGCCTCTAAGAAAAGAGATAAGTTCCTGGAAGGGAGGGAAGAGATGGGAGGATGAAAGGACAACCAATGAGAGGCCAAAGGTCAAGTGAGAGTCAAACCCAGGGGAGCCAGGGAGACAGAGACATCCCTGGTGTCGGACCTGCGGGGTCCCGAGGGATGTACCAGGTCCCACGTCTGGAGTTCGCTCAGGTGCTCCCTAAGCGGTTTAGAGGAGTGAGTGTATAGGCCTTAGTACTGGAGATCTCAACTCTGTAAAGCCTGGTCGGACTGGGTCAAATCTATGTCATCAGCAGATAAAATATTTATCTGAGGAATTATTCACCCAAAATACAGGAGCACGTTCTCTCCCATTCTTATCAAAGCACAAAATCGTACAGCCCTTCGACCCTGACTCTTTTTCCTAAAGTAGAGACTACTCTAGTCCATGGTCTCATATATTTCTTAGGCCAGAAATTAAAATTTAAAACTTCAAAATGTGGCCCTGGCTGGTGTGGCTCAGTGGATCAAGCGCTGGCTTGCAAACCAAAGAGTTGCCAGTCCGATTCCCAGTCTAGGGCACATGCCTGGGTTGTGGGCCAGGTCCCCAGTGGGGGGAAAGTGAGAGGTTTCTCTCCTCCTTCCCCTCTCTAAAAATAAAATAAAATCTTAAATAAAAAAACAAAACTTCAAAATGTGAAGCTAGCCACCACCACTGATCTCAAACTTTGTAATTTCTACATTTAACACAGAGCAGGAAGGCTGCAGGATGTGCTAAACTAGCCCATGACCGGGACAGAGTTCAAATTCACCGCCAAGTACAAAGACTGTTTTTCTAGCTCAGTGAGCACAGCTGATGACAGCACACACCTAGAATAATGCTGATAGGGCTATGATTACTCACCGTGCACCTTGGTGTGGCTCTCTCCTCCCTGAAGTCAAATATAGGTTAAGTTAACTACACATTACAAAATGGGATAGATCTGGGAGTGCATATTCAATGGAAGTTCACGTCTATACGACAAGACAAATCTGACACCAGAGAAGCTCTTTCCCTTCACTTCCCTGCCTACTTACCAATACAAACCGAAGTCAGTAGAAATATCCTTCAAGGCAGGCAGACAGACACACACCTACAGATCTTGGCTCACACCGCTAGACACACAGAGCTGCTTCCACGCAGCTCAGTTCCCTAGGCTACTCCCTCGCCCCCTCGCAGGTTCTCTCCACGGGCTGTGCTCGCCCCGTGCAAAGCACGGTTCCACGTCTTCCAAACGCTGGTTACAACCCACACAGGCCTTGCTGGCCCCGAATTCTCTCAGCTCTCTTCTAAGTCAGAGGGTGACGGCATCCAGCATCTGGCCCAGGCTCTCTTGAGTGACCTGCCCAGTGGCACACTGTCCCGGGACGACACGGGTTTGGGCCCCCCTGCTGTGCGCTTCACTGGCGTTCTCCACCCACGACAGAGACTTGCTTTAGGGTTCTGGGTTTTGACAACATGTAAAACTAAGTCCTCTGAAGGCCCCATTAAGAAGTTAGAGTGGGCCCTGGCGTGTGTGGCTCAGCTGGTTGGAGCACTATCCCAGAGACGGAAACACGGGTTGATTCCCAGTGAGCGCACATACCCAGGTTGCGGGTTCAATCCCCAGTCAAGGCACATACAAGAGGGCAGCAAATCCATGTCTCCCTCCCTCCCTCCCTCTCTCTCTCTCTCTCTCTCCCTCCCTCTCTCTCAGCAATGAAAAGAATATCCACAGTAGGATAAAAGAAAAAGTTTAAAAAAACTGTGGACCAGTTACCTGAGAAAAGAGTAATGAAGAGAATTGCCTTTGTGTACCTGAGGAAGAAATAAGCTAGTTCGATGCAGCTCCCAGCGGCCAGAGCCCGAAGCCAGCTGGGGGGCGGGGGGGGGGGGGTGAATAACAGGTGACCACAAGGGCTCAGCACAGAAATAAACTTGTAGGGACCTCACTATGAGAGGCAGCAGATTCTCAAAACTCCCAAATGGTTCCTGTATCAGGTGGGAGTTCTAAAATTTGTTCAAAGGCCCCACAATTCTTCATACCATCTATTACACGAATAAACTTTTGAGCCAAAACCCAAGAACTAGGAAATAAAGGGGAATGGAAAGCTTCTACTTATAGATACTTCTCAACAGGGTCAGATCCACCAGGAGTTCCCAGGTCATCCCCAACGCAGGAGCAAACAGGGCCGCTGGGACAAAGCAGAACACACTGTGACCAGCAACAATGGACTTCAAAGAAACTCTTCACCTAGTTCATACTAACAGGTGGGAGAAGTTTACTCAAATCTAATATTTTAAATGACGGGGCTACAAACGAAGAGGAAAAAGCAGAGGAGGAGCTGGAAAGCAGGAGGGAGCGGTGCAGACCAGGATCAAAAATGAGCTCCTTTGCCACAGGGACCACTGAGTCTCACGCCCTCAGCAGCTCAGGCCAGAGCGGTGGTCTTCATTTAGTGGGCAACTGACAGCAGGACAGACCCGACCACAGCCGACATGGTAACTAGCGTACCCCGGGGGGTGGCCTGACGTGGAAGACGGAAAAGCTAATGAACAAAACACAAGTCTATTAATGGGTGTGTGTTGGGGGGAGGCGGGTAGGGGATCATGATATTTTGTTTAAAGCAGTTAAAGCTGAAGTTGACTTTTAAAAGGGAAGTATTGTAAAACTCTGGTTTCAAGATTTCACTCTACATCAAATATTAGGCAACCCAAAAGGGGCAATTTTCGATAGTGGTTCCAATGACATCGAGGAAACAATCCAATGTGTAAACTTTTAGTTACAGCAAAACCCTCTCCCTCCTCCCGGGAGAACTGTCCACTCCGGACTGGCAAAGGCACCGCCAGGACAGCACAGGGGCTAGTTCTTTCTACCACCTGTGCTTACATGCAGAACAGTTCCAACGCCCTAAAATGTCCACGGACCAAAAACCAAGTCCAGGTCAAAGACAACGACACTACACATTAGAGCGTTTTCCTTGTATTCTGCGCTGGCTACTTCTGTAGGCTGACTCCTGTAAAAAAAGCATGCCAACGAAACCACGCCCAGCAGAAATAATTAATACCCTCTTTGTGTGCTCCAATTCTACTTATTTCCTGTCTTCCTCCACCTCTGGCCGAAACAGCCAAATGTGTATTCCCCACACTATCACAGGAAACAAAGGGAATTCCATTTAAATTGAAGGCTGTCAAATTCCCAGGCGTAGCCAAGCAAGATGTCAAAGGTCATGCCCCATATTTGGCCAAAAATACCATTAACATATTTATAGCCAGACTAAGGGAAACTATAAATCCAAAAGCTATATAACCTAATAAAAAATATGGAAGGGGCATTTAAACTCAGGAGTTTTTAAGCCTACGTAGGTGTGCTGTCCTGGTGACATTCAAGTTCATTTGCACAATAAATGTGGTCTAACAAGTCATTAAGCTCTTATCAGTGAGACCCTCCCGGGCTGCCCTTCAGGAAGGAGGCCGCTAACTCGTTTCAGGCGGAGGAAGGAGCTGGCAGCCTGGGGAGCAGGGACGCCGCACAAGTGGGGAGCATTTCCGCACAAAAGGCAGGTCGCCCACGATGATGCTTAATTAAATTCATCATTTCTTTGAGTTCCTGAAACAGATAGAAGTAAGCTTAATAAAAGGAGTGTGGGGGTCTCCATTTCAATTCCCAGGGGTGAATTCGCAGTGAAAGGTCCCGAATAATTGAGTCATGAAAGGAACCCCTCAGATGCATCTGTCACCTTAGACTCCGAAAGGTTTTAAATTTTCACTTTACCCCCCACCCCATCGCTCTTTCCTCCCAGGCTTCTTTTAAAGGTTATTTGAAACACAAACGAGGGCGGGGAGTGTGAACGAGGCTTAACTGGAGGCCCTGAGCTGTCCATCGAAGGAGAACAGATCTCAGCTCCAGACTCCCTCCACTTGCTGTGTTTCCCTTCTCCCTTCTTGACTTTTCTGTAAACACAGGTGGGAGTCACGCTAGTCTACCAGCCACAGCCATCAACAAACAGCTTGTCTTTAATTAAATCAACTCCGCAATTTAATCACAAAAGAAATTAAGTAGGGTCTTCTATGAATACCTTCAACATCCGATATAACCCCAAGATCATTTGCATTGTTCAATGGGATCACGTGGCACAATAATTATTTTTTTTAATTCTCTCAGAAATGCAGTTTGTAAGGCATGCAGTCAAAAAGCAATGAATTCTGAAATTAACTTCAGCCATTCACCAGCCCATAGTTTATGGAGAAAGAGCACTCAGTATAAACAGGGCTACATCTGTGTGTCAGTATAAAACTGTGTCCATGGCACGCTACACCTCCCACACCCTCCACCTTTGGCTGAAAATAAAGAAACCACACTCAGGAATTCAATGGCACATACTTTAATATTCAAACTACTTATTAAACGGCTTAAAACTCAACTGCGATGAACAGACTGCTTTGAAAGTATTTACCCGTGAGAGCGCCGCCACCGTGAGAAGTTCCGATGATGAGCAAGAGCCCCTTGGGAAGGGCGGTGACAGACGGTGGGGGACGAGTCCCCCGAACACTAAAGTGTGGGCAGGGTGATTCTTGAAGTTTGTGACAACCATACTTCTAAACTTCAATTTTCATCCTCTGAGTTCCGCTTTTCTTTTACTTACTTTCTTAAGTCTGTTCTCAGTCCTTATCAAAGATGTTAAAATGGCATTCCAAGAAAAACACACAGCCCCTCAAAGAAACACATGACAGTACTAGGGATCAGTGTGAGCACGGCTGGGACAGTATCCACCACAAAACCAAACAACAACAAAGAGGATGTAATACCACCAAGATACAAATTACAGAAATTGTCAACCCTAATAAATTTTCTTATTCATTTTAAATTATCCCAAGTACTTCAGAAGAGAACAAAAATACTGGGTTGGCCAAAAAGTCCTTTTAGTTTTTTTTCTATAAAACAAGGCATTTCTCATTTTCACCAATAACTGTATGGATTTGGGTATTTTGAGTATGTCGGCTCTCTCCCACTGTTGGCTTCCAGTGGGCAGAGGCCAAGGGTGCTGCTAAACACCTTCCAATGCGTAAGACGGTCCCACAGCAAAGAATTGTTTGGCCAAAATGTCAATAGTACCAAGGAACTTTGCGAACCACTTTTGACACATTCAATCAGCCACAGCACCTTCTCCACACACTGCACAAAATTTTTTTTTGGCGTTTCAGTTGTGTTTTCACCTTTCTTGAAATAATAAAGCATAATACGCCAAACATTTTCTTCCATCTTCAATATTAAAATGGCTGCACAAAAATTCACCAATTGTGGTATTTTTTTTAATGCACACTAAGAGCTGATTATGACGGCTGTCACCATGCGGTCTAACAAAATTGTTTCGAGTGAAGTGACAGACACATAAGCACTGCTAGATTCCTGGTATGGAAAAAACTAGATGAACTTCTTAGCCAACAGCAATAAATACCATTTTGGTGGCCTCACATAAAATGTAAACCCATCAAATACGGTGTGTAAAATCAGTGTTAATACAAATGCATATAAATGCATCAACGTAATTGTTTTATATATTACATACAGGTAAGGAGGAACCTAACTACTGCACCATTCTGTCTCATGGTTTCTACAATGGCTCCAGAAACACCTCGGACACACAGGTAAGTAACAAAAGAGAATGAGAGGACAGGAATCTTCCACATTCAATGTATGCAAATGTAGTTAATGAGCCACTAAAGATAAAGTTAAAATATCCAGGAGAGAGACCGATTCAGTCACAGATTACATAAAAAGAGGATGGTCCAAAGGAAGCTTTCACATTCACTGCATGCAAATTTCGTGATGGGACGCATACCTCCGTATCCAGAGAAAGGGCTCAGAAAGGGCTTGGGAGAAACGCACCCAGCTTAGTGCTGAGCACGCACACACCCCGAAGACCATGACCATGTTTACAAGTTCGGCAAGTTCCCCTCCCCACCTCTCCCTCAGCCCCCTTCAAGGTAGGGCCCCCCCCCCACCCCACTGCAGACAGGTGATGTAATAGTTGCCTTAAGGTAGCTGGGTTTCTCCTCTATTCAAAGTACAAAACCGCTGGCTGAAACCTAACTCTGAACCCTCCCTGGTGTGACAAATTAGTGATTCTGCAAATTTAAGCCTCACAGAGACAAGAAACTACATCATCTAAGATAAAAAAAAAAAACTGTGGTGAGTGAATGCACCTGTCTTGATGCATTTATCTTAATGCAATCCTACACTTAAGATTATATGAGAACAGCTGAAAAATATTCCTCTCCTGAGAAAATAGTGCAATAAAATTCACATCTGACAGTCACTACTTCAAAAATCTGGCAAAATAAAAGTCTCTAGCTAAACCATATCCAAACCATTGAGTTTGAACTAGTGTCCAGACAACCAGGCTGAGGTATTTGATATTTACTTGTATAGACCATTTGCAAATATTTATGTGGTTATTTTGTTTTCAAGCCTTGAAGAGCACATTATTTACAAGCCTAGGAATTATGCAATCCAACTATAATTTATCTCTCCAAACTAGATTTGAAATCCAAACCTATTTCTGTTTGGATGCCAAATGAAGGGCAAGCCCTTTTCACTGTAACCCTGGTCACCCCTGCAGATAAAGCCCCTTCCGCCCACCCATTCTGTCTGCACGGCTTCCTCCTTCAGAAGACAGATCTCTCCATCCACCGCACACAGGCTTCTGGGCGTGGTGCTGGTGGAGGAAAGGTATGGCGTTAATATTCTAGATTAAAAGTGGAAGACTAATCGGGGGTGGGGTGGGGTGGGGTGGGCTGGGCTGGGCTGGGCTGGGCTGGGGGGGCTGAGGAGCAAACACAAAGATCGCAGGTAACTACTAGAGAAATCAGAAGCTACTGACAAGATCTTCTTTATACCCCACAGAACCCAGACTGGTTCTCCTCTTCCTCCTCCTGGCTGGAGTCCGGGTAAGACTTACAGGGTTACCATCATGCTCTTGGAGACCTCTTTCTTTCTTTCTTTTTTTTTTTTTTTTTTTACTGCAGTTACAAAATGCAACCACTGAGGTCCCCTCCCCTTCCTGAGGCCAAGTTCGCTCAGCTACTTTCAAATGTTTATGTCAGCAAACCAATTACGAGGCCCCTCACCAGCAGGGCAAAGGTAAGTCTATAACAACTTCAGGATCATAGCTGTAAACAGAAAAACATTTTTTCTCAACTCTGAGGCTTAATCAAGCCCCACCCATCCCCCCGTATTGCTTGAATAACAGGAGTTGGGCAGCATCTTCAGAGTTGTTAAATTCATGGCGCTCAGCACTATGGTCAGTTCTGTAACTTAAGCAACAAAAGGAACAACACAATAATTGACACAAATATCATGGGGGGCGGGGCATTCAATCGCAGCAGGAAAATATTTTCACTTGAGGTGTCAAAGTTCCAGACAGAGATGTTGGATCTCTGTATGGTTGCAGCCTTGGGACGCACATACACGTGGCTTGCAGGGAGGGGTGTGTAAGAGGAACAGGGCCTGCTGGGGGTGACAGCACCTCCCCGGTCACAGATGCTGCAGTGCAGACCAAAGACCCACATGCTTTAGGAGGTGTCATCCACTGTCCCTAAAAATTAAAGAACTCGGTGACTCGGTGTCAGTAGGCACAGGCTACCTGAGTAGAAACCACCTGAACCCCCAGACATTTACCAACCGGCTGTGGCCTCTCCTCCCAGAGGGGGTAAGACCCTGCACTTCTCTGGCAATATCAGAACTGAGATGAGACTAAACTAAAGGATGTCTTTACGTTTCTCTCCACTCAGTGAATAAAGATGTGCTGCATTTCTGAAGGTCACTCAATCTACAGACAATAATGGGAAAAAAATTAGATCAGCCAATTCCATATTGTCTCCTGGTTGATTTGACTAATTTCCCTGACATCGTTAGCAATCAGGCAAGTGTACTTAGAAAGCTATTGTGTCCACGTGGAAAATAACTTACACATTGAGTAAAAACCTCATAGTAGTGACCTGTTCTGTCTACTTCTGTATCCCTGACCCCCAACCCCAGGCGGAGTACCTTTTAAATAAAATGTAATCTGCTACTACAGGTACAAACATAATAGTAGAATAGCTTTACACATTTCTTCAACATTTATGATTTCCAAAATGGCTAATAAGCTTTAAGAACTCTGTATTTGTGCCTTTCAATATGCCACACTACAGTTTTTATTGCACAAACCTTTTAGATCACAAGCTAGTCATTCTGACTCCAAGCATTCTGAATACACTCAGTTATGTCTGCCTGCTTGGCATTAATTCTGGGTTTAAGCCTACCCAAATTTGACCTCCCCTGGAGCCGTTGAAGCATCTCATTGTAATCTCCTCCATTCCTGTACTTGAGTGAGAGGACAAAGATCTGTTATATCGAGGACATCTAATACTTAGCTAACGCAATATTAAAACTGACATTTAAATTTTTAAAGCATCTTTTTAAGTCAATTTACCTTTCTCTCACATTTGCCCTGACTATATTTTAAGAATGCTAACCTCATTTCTAAAAAAAAAAAAGAATTACAGTCAGTAGTGATATTTCTTTGTTGTATCACTCTGCTCACAGGGCAGCAAAGTTAATTTTAAAGAACACACCAAGCAAAAAGCTAAATATTTTTTAAATGCCCACTATTCATACAGTCAATTACATAATCTGTTCCCTGTATTCCCGAATTCTATATGTCAGTTTTAAATCAAATGCAGCTTACTACCACATAATACTGAATATAAACTGTAACTGAAAAATGAAAAAACTGTAAACGCAGTATACCGTAGCCAGTTGGCTCAGTTGGTTGGCGCGTCATCCTGTAGCCATGAGGTGGCAAGTTTTATCCCCGTGCAGGGCACATAGCTAGGGTGCGCGTCTGATCCCCAGCTGGGGCACCTATGGGAAGCAACCAATCAAGGCTTCTCTTTCTCTCTCTCCTCCCCCTTCCTCTCTCTAAAATCCATAAAAACACATCCTCAGGTGAGGATTAACAAAAATGTGGCATACTACCGGCTTTCAAGTGCATTCCCACGGCCTCTGTATCCACACATGAGCAAGTTTCTAAAAAGCTGCACTTTCAAAAACTAAAAATGTAATCCTATTTTTATAATTTCTTGCATTACAAAAACAAACATACAATTTCACAGAAAAATTTGGTCTTCTAACAAGTATTACTTTCATAATAAAGTCCAAGTTCAGTCTGACAAAACTCTCCTCCTTACACTTTTTAACCTTTCTGTACTTCATGTGTCCAGCACTCAGAGAAAATGACACGGCCCCTATTTTCACATCTTCATGAATGCCAGGCCATAATTCCAAAATAAATTTAAAGGGAAGATGGACTAAAGGACAGAAAGATGGATGTACCCACGGAAAGACACACGATAAAGGAGGTGTAACAAGTGGCAGTTGTAACACTAGGTTGTAGGTATATGGGTGTTCGGTATAGAACGCTTTCAACTTTGCTGAACGTATGAAAAATTTTATGATGACATCTTGGGAGAAGAGCATCCCATTTTGGGTCATTGAGGCCCAAAGAGCATCTCATTGGGCCTCAATGGCCAATTAAGAACTCCATTTTTCTCAAAGGCTCTTAACCCTTTCTAGCTCCCTAAAGGATCCAAGTGTGAATAATTTTTCACCTATTCAAGTGCATTTAGTACATCTAATACACAATAATCATGCAACAAATGGAAGAAAATGGCTTTGACCATCTCTTGAAACTCAAACATAATCACTGTGCTTTATATTAATAAAATTATTCTCACATAACATAGATTATAATCATCTGGAAAACAGGAAGCTGAAATTTTAAAAATGCCCATATGTTAAGAAAAAATTTCCCCCAACTGGATATTTACAATATAGCTAAGATGCTGAAACATGCAGACATTTAAGTTAAATTAAGCGTAAATTCAGAGTTTACCACGCATTCATTCACTCAGGGAAAGCAAAAATACCTTCCAGCACAAGCCAAGAATAAAAGTTGGGGGAACTAACTCGAGCCTTGAAGACTAAGCAAAATTTGTGGAGTTCTCAGTAGAAGGAGAGATGACCCAAATCCTAGGGCGAGTGTGGCGCAGGCCTGAACTAAGAGGTGACCCAGGGGATGGTTGCAGACTGGGATGTGTGAGTCTACAGGAGCTCTAAGAAAGAAGAGCTGACAGACTTGGGGACACTGAACCGGGAAGAAGAGCATGCTGAAGAGGACACCCAGGTCTCAAAACCAGGGAAAGAGCTACGGAGGCCATTAACCAAATCAGGGGACTCCAGACAGGAACCTCAGCTGAGAGACAAGACATACAGTATGCCTGGGTTTAGACAGCTGAATTTGAGGCGGAAGTGGGACATTTACGGCCTTCAGGTACCTAGAGACACAGAACAATAGAGGTGTAGGCCATCTAGAAAAAAACCAGAGAAAAAGAACACAACTAGTTTCAAGGTATATGAGGTCTGTCTGGAGAAAGCCCAGACATTGTTAATATAACGAGAAAGGTTTGTACCACATCGATGTCATCTGGCAGCTAATGAGTGGACTGGAATGCACATGTGTGAACAATGATGACCTCACTGTACTCGTTGGGGGGGGGGGCAGTAGACACCACTGAGTGACCACATGTGTACTGTGTGGCTGTCATATTCCAAGTGACTGAGCAAGTAGAGCAACAAATCTGCATCAAATTTTGCGTTAGGCTTAAACATTTGCCCCAGAAACTATTCAGGTGATTTAGAAGGCCACAGCTATGGGCAACTGATGATTGGCAGCTTCATCACGACAACATGCTCACTCATGCATCACGTCTCCTGCAGAGTTTTTGGCAAAACATCAAATCACCCAGCTGACTTAGCCCCGCTACAGCCCCGCTACAGCCCCGCTACAGCCCAGATTTGGTGCCCTGAAACCTCTGGCTTTTCCCAAAACTAAAATCACCCTTGAAAAGGGAAGAGATTTCAGTCCCTGGATGAGATTCAGAAAAATACGACAGCACAGCTGATGGTGACTGGTGAGGTCCCGAGGTGCCTACTTTGAAGGGGACTGAGGTGTCATTGTCCTATGTACAATGTTTCTTGTATTTTATACCTTCTTCAAAAAATGTCTCTATTTCTCATAGTACTTGGCTGGACACCTTCTGGAAAGACCTCCTGCCCGTGATGGAGCACAGGAAGAGGAGAATCCTGAGTACACAAACCAGCTCGAGAAGTCAGAATGAGGAGCGAGGATCAGGACAGGACAATGTGGCGGCGTCCATGACGAGAAAGCACTTGCACAGAAAGGGTGGCCAACACAACGTGCGACCGGGGAAGGCTTCCTCGCCAGCCTTGGAGATGGACCGACAGTCAGGAGCGAAGCCCCAGCAATCGTCGAAACACGGGACCGGGGTTACAGAGGCTCATTGGGCCGCTCTGTCTGATTTTGTTGTTTTTGTTTTTGTTTTAATGAATACAGCCTGAAATAAAGGACACAGGTTGAATTTATGCCTTAAATAATACATTAAAGTGAAAATTCAGTAAATAATACACTGAAAAGGCACTGCAGATTTAGCATTCTAATTTGATGTGGCTTAACATCAAGACTACTGTGTATTTTCTTTAGCTTATATCAAAACTATATGATAGGTGAAAAGGCAATTTAAAAAAGGAAGGCAGCCCAAATGCCTTCCAAGTGGCAAGGATAACTCAACCCAAGACACAGTATTTAGAGGGCTTTAACCCATAGGTAGATTGATAAACCATATGTGTGCTGAGTGGAGTAAAGTGAAATGCTAGTGAAAAAAGCATTTTTCTAAAAGGTGGAACTATATGAAATCACCGATGTACAAAAATATATTATCTTGCTTCATACATTCTTTGGAAGACCACACAGCGTGACTCTGCCAAGAACTTCTGCGCCACGGACGAGTTCTGTTAGTCCTTGTCAGGAGTCGGCAGAAAGAGAGCTCTCCCACACCTGAGTGCGCGTCTCTGCGGCACATATCCCTTACAGTGCAAATCTGCAACCCTCAGACACCAAAATAAACATTTTTTTTCCAAGTCCATCTGGTCCTCTGTGTCTCACACGTGAGAACCACCACAGCAACTTCAGAATTCTGTATACACAGAGAAAAGGCGGTTATCTGGCCCGGGGGAGGTCGCAGGGGCAGGGCCAAGGGGGCAAGTCTCTGCATGTTGCTCCTACGAAGGCCAAGGCAAATCCTGAGCTGCAGGCAAGCAGGACGGAATCCACTCTGGGCTCACTAATGCTGCATACATTTGCAAACTCCTTTGCTCTCTCCAATCACCACGGAGGTTACACTGCCTTTCCAAGAGGATTCCAGGAAACACCAAAGTTACAGCACACACAGAGACCAAAAAAAAAAAAAAAGCCAAGTAACTTCCCATGATGCCAGGGTACTGGGTAGTTTCCAAGGGCAGAGTGTTCCAGAAAAATACAAATAGTTCAGGCTTCCCAAAGAAATTCCAGGCAAATACAGACAGCTGCTCTCTTAGAAAGTCATGCAGAAATGCAGTTTAGGAGTTTGGATGAAAAACTCAAGGACAGGCAGAAAGTTTCCAGCCAACTGGGGACTCTAACTAACTGCTGAATATTATTTCCCCTCATCTTCATTTCAAATGTCCGCTTGGATTCCCTGCGCAGAGCACAATATCCAGCAATGCTGGCGTCCACTGCCAACACGATAGCCTCTCAGTAGTTTTGGGAAGGTCTCCACAAACTTGAACCTTTTTTAAAGTTTACGTGAAAATTTTAAAACCTTTCTTTCCAATATTCAAATGTTTGCCACTTAAAAAAAAAAAAGCTCAGCATCAATCAAAAATAGAAGCCACCCCTCCTGCCATACACAAAAACAGAGGTAAAATAAAACTCAAGTTATTGCTCTGGCCAGGTAGCTCAACTGGTTACAGCGTCATCCTGATACACCAAGGTGTGCGCTCATTCCTGGTCAGGGCACATACAAGAAAGAACCAATGAAGACATAAACAGGTGGGACTAACTGATGTGGTTTTTTTCCCCTCGCTCTCTCTATAGTCAATTTAAAAAAATAAAAAGTAAAAACCACTAAGTTCTTATAAGTCTCAAGATATTTATACTTGGCATCTATTTTTAAATTTCTGAACAAAATATCTCATTATAAGACACTTGCACGTATCAGTCTCACACAGTTTTTACCTTTTAGCGGATAAGATATACTGGGCTGCATAATCCCACTAACCAATTTTAATCTCTTTCCTCGTGCTCCTTTCAAATGCATATATTGCAATTTTCACCTGGCTGTAAGAGGGACTTCTTGAAGGCTATTTCAGTAACAATCTGGAAGTTGGCCACACCGGGATTTTTTAAGTCGAAAGTGACTCTACAGCAGGAGGGCAGCCATCTTCCTGCCGTGGATCTCTGGCTCAGTATTGTAAATTACTCACATGCAGCTCAAAACCCCAAGTTACTCACAAAGCACATACGAATTTGAAAATGCAAGAAAATGCACTCTCAGCTCACAGACCAAATTAAAGAAACTTCATTCCAACATAGAGAGTATCTGAGTTACTTCATAATAAACAATTTAAATTTTCCTTAACATGTGTTGAGTCTTGCATGTGGAAGCACTCAGTTAACCTAAATTAAGTGTCCCAAATAATATCAAAACAAACAAACAAAAGTCAACTCAAAACTTCCATGTACCTCCCCCACAACAACAACAACAAAAAAGAGCCAGAACTCACAATACTACTTCCCAAACTCTAGAAAGCTCTCTATGTGAAAAAAAAAAAAAAGGTCATGGAAATGAAGTTTCACTATTTATAAACCCTGTTCACGATTTAAAAGATCCCGGGTTTTCCAAAGGCCTCAGCTTCTACTTAGCGTGCAACCCCATGACAGCTGTAGCCGATGTGAAAACAGGTGTAGGAAGAATGAAGGTGCCCTCCCCACAAACACAAAACGCTAGTCCCCAAAACACAACCCGTATTTAAGGAACTAGCAGGTTTTGAGCGCTTTAACAGCTTTCCAACCACTTTATCCATGCAAATGACTTTCAAGTTCTCGGGCAAGCCACAGGAAGTAAAGCACAAGAAACTATGTTTAATTAAAGATTCAGTCTAATTCCCAGTAGTAAATCACAGGAAATACCTAAGTGTTCCAAAGCAGCAGCTCCTCGGTCCTCAAACAGTTACGTTTTTGGTTGATCTGCCTTTTAGAACTCAACTTCTCCCTTTTTTGAATGTTTAAAACAGGAGAATCTTTCAGATCCGAGTGAAACTCGGTTTTAACAAGTAACTCATTTTTACGAAAACTCTAACCATAAGAGTAGTTATGAGTTAGAACACCTCATGTCTTTTTGTCTTTTCTTTTCTTTTTAAAATACCCTTTTACTCAAAGTGAAAACGCACTTGCTGTCATCTGACTTGCACCAACTGACTCCTGATTACACTTCAAACATTTACTCACTTGAGAACTGCGGTCTGCTGCCTCCCGAAGCCCCACCGGATTTCTGCCTCGAGCTGCCCCTGGGCCTCCGGGTCTGAACACCGAGTCCTAACACTTAATGGATCTGCTAGTTCTGTTAAATAAACTTTTAAAAATGGTAAAAGTATAATTGCATTTGGGAAAAAAAAATCAGAACATGAACCTAATAAAAATAGTTGGGGAATGATACGGCTTTATTATCTGTTTCTCTACTAAGCACTAAATCTTAAAAGTTTAGTTATATTCCTAATTTAAGGATAATACCCTGACTTAAGACCATTTGAGAGGCAAAACTAAAATATACCAAAACTTGGGCACGCCAACAAGCTTAAACAGGTTGTATCCATATCCAAGGACGTGAAAGAGTGGGAGAATGGTGTCAGTACACCCTGTACTTCAAGGGGCAAAAGAAAAATTATTTTAAAATGGCAAATGCTTTTAACCATAACTCAAGGAGGATGATAAATGAGCAAGTAAAGGCAGCAGTTATATATTCAAGTGTTAAATGAAATTGGAATTGGCAGACAATCCCGACTTTGTGGCTTAATACAGGGTGGGGGCAAAAGTAGGTTTACAGTTGTTCTCATGGAAAATAATACAATTAATAGATAATAGAAGAATAAACTGTTTTGCCTACTCACAACTACAAATCTACTAAGGAGGCACTTTTGCCTTTTTGAAACACTTGATAAATAGCATGTGTGCCTAGCCCTTAAATTTTAAGTGATAACTTCACTCTAAAACTCACTCTGGAAAAAATAAAATCCTGTGCCCTTCTCCAGGGACTTCAACACGATGTGAGTAACTTAACCCTTCTGACACACAGTAACCACAGGAATGACTATGTGTAAAGTCATCCCGGTGTAACAACTGCGTATTACAGATTATGCTGTAAAGATTATGATTATCTTTAGTATGCTGTATAGTCAGGATGAGGCCTTCCGATCTGTTCCTCCGTGCTCGGTAGTAACACAGAGGTGGCAAAGCGAGAGAGGTGTACACACAGGCCTCCAGCCCGGGACACCCAGGGGGGGCTGTCCCTGACGGTGAAAGGCCTGGGGACACCTGCGAGACCAAGAGTTCGGGCACTTCCTTGCGTAGCTCAGAGCCGACCGCGTAGTCCCCAGAGCCGAGGAGAAAGCCGCGCTGGCCCTTTAAAGGCGCTCGCTTCCTGCGACCTCGGCCCCTCCCTCGCGGTCGTCAGCTCCCGCCTCCGCCCCCGCCGAGGGTCACACTTGAACTTTAGCTCGTCCTGCGCGGCTCGGCGCCACCGCTCCGCAGGCGGTGGCCACCCCACTGCACGTGTCGCATGCGTTACCTCTGGGTTGGCCCGATTCCCTCCACTTAAGTCCACTTCGTATACAATCAAAACAAAGCAAAATGCACACCGGCCTCCAAAAACTGAGCGACCAACCCCCACAGACAAGCTCGCGCCTATCCCCTCCACCTGCAAGCCTCGTCCCTCGCTGGCGGGGCTCCGAGGCCCCTCGCCGCGCCCATCCCGGCCCAGGGCGGCGGAAACGGCTCCCCAGCGCGGCCCAAGCTGGGAGGTCGCGCGCCACAGGTCGGAAAGGAGCCGCCCTTAACCCTGAGATTCTGGAGGTTAAGGAGCGGCCGCAGAAATCTGCGCGGGCCGTGGGGGTAAAAGCAACTCCCGGTGAACCCCCTTCTTTCACTGGGGAACTTTTGTGCCTTCTCTGATGTCCACTTCTTGGCGTACTTTCTTCACTCCCTTAACGGGCTCGGTCCCCATCCCACTCCAACTTTCACTTGAACGCGCGCACACACTCACTATACCTGTGTCCCCCTACTGGTCCCGGGCAAGCCCACCACCCACCTGTGCCAATTCTCGCCCGCTCCCTGCACGCGTGCCCTGCACTTTTAGGACGAGCAAACTTGCACAACCGCCCCTCATACGCCCCACCGCGATCTCAGGCGCAGGTGGGGTCCCCGCGCCCCCTCTCCCGATCTGGCCACGCACCCCCGCGGCCACTCACCTTCCAGCCCGCTGAGCTGTTGCTGTCACCCTTATCCTTGAAGTAGGGCACACTCTTGACCATCCACTCGTAAATCTGCGACAGCGTGAGTCGCTTCTCCGCCGAGCTCTCGATGGCCTTGGTGATGAGGTCGGCGTAGGACAGGTTGCCCCACGCGTTACGGCGGGACGAGCTGCTCTTGCGAGGCTGCCCAGCCAGCGGCCCGGCAGCGGCGGGGGGCACCGGCGGGTGCTGAGACAGCGGCCCGGGCGGCGGGGGCTGCGGCGGCGCCTGGTGCAGGCAGCTCGCCTCCGGGCCCTGGAAGTCCCCGCACAGCCCCCCAGTGGCGGCCGCTGCTGCCGCTGCCGCCGCCGCCACCGCCGCCGCCGCCGCCGCGGCTGCCGCCACGGAGCCGGGCGCCTGCTGGAAGTCCCCGCTCTCCTCCAGCAGGCTCAAGTTGCTCATGAAGTCCGCGTTGACAGCGGCCGCCGAGGGCAGGCCCGCGGCGGCATTGGGGTTCGCGGCCGCGCCACCCGACGGCGCCGGGCTGGAGGTGGCCGAGTTGGACTGGCTAAACTCCGGCCTGGGCAGCGGCCAGGTGCACGAACGCGGCCGCGGCAGCGGCTCGAAGTCCGGGTCAATCTCCACCACCTGGGGCGCTTCGGCCATGGTGACCCCCGCCCCTCCCCCAGCCGCGGGAGAGCCGAAAAGGGGTAGAGCGCAGCACCGGGAGCCAAAGGAAGGGGGAGCCTCGAAGAGCTGGTCCGAGATTGAGAGCGAAGTCGACGCCGCAAGAGGACGGAAACCCGGAGGAAGAAGCGACGAAGTGGAAGCGCGAGCCCAGAACTTAACTTCACGAGTCCATCAACATCTAGACTCCTCTGAGTCCGCTGCACCGAAGGGACGGCAGGCCGGGGTCGCCGGGCGCGGGCGGCACCGTCGCCGCGCTCCTGATGACAGGGCCCGCGGACCGGAGGACTGACGGACGCCGCCGGCCGCTCACTCTCCGCAGCGCGACCACGGCGCTGCTGCCTGTTGAATGTGGCTGCGGCAGCGGAGGTTGCAGCTACTACGCGGCCGCTCGACTTACGGGATCTGCCGCCACCCCCCCGCCCGCTGCGGCGCGCGCGTCGGCCCGCCCCTGACTGACAGCTACCGTGGCCAATGAGCGCGCGGCACCGCCGCGGAGGCAGCCAGTAGTCGCCGACCTGGGCGGGAGCCGGTTTTCCGCCGGGAGGCGGCAGTGGGTTGGTGGGGGGTAGTGGGGTGTTTTTCTCTTTCACACTCTCTCTCTTTTGGTGTGTTATTATTTTCTGGTGATTCTCGAGTGTTTCGTGAGTCTCTCGCCCTCTCAGTGTTTGATTGCTAGGAGGCAAACCAGCGTGGAGGCGGCAGCGACACTTTGTTTACTACCGAGGAGCAGAGCCGAGTACTGGGGAAGCACCAGGACGAGTCTCCCGCTCTACCTCGACCTCCGCTCCGGGCCCTAAGCGGGGTGCCGGGGGCCGGGAGGGACGCGCGGCGCTCCGGAGGCGCTGGGTGGGCGGGCGGAGGCGACCTCTCGGAATTCTCAGCCGCCCGACTCTGAGCTCCACCCAGGATTTCTTTGCAAAGAAACGTGGAGGTGCCGGTGGGTTTTGTTTTGGTTTTTTGTTTTCTTCGCGATTTGTCAAGACCTCTGGCCCGGCGTGGGCCGCGCACGCCCCCCGGCGCCAGGGTTCTGACGGTCCAGCCGCGCGTGGGACACCCTGCCACCGCATCCGCACCCGTTAGCTGAGCCTCTGGGGTTCGGTCTAGTGCGGGGCCAGTCGTCCAGCCAAGCAGCCACCAGCCAGGTTCACGCAGTCCATCCTTGACCTACACGGCCAGAAATCAGGGGGAAAGGACTGGACCCGGCAAATGTAGTCTTACTTCACACGCACAGATGGTCCCGAAGGTGTCCTAGACCTCATTCCCTCAGTGGGAACCTCAGCCTGCCCGCCGAGTCAGCCAGGGACAGCAGGGAAAGGGGAGCATTGAGTGAGAAACTTGTCACTTTATTATTTATCTCTAATTAAGTTTAACTGTTTCCTTGTAATTTCTTTGCTATTTAGAATGAAAGTGATGAGGTGTTGAGATGTAAAAAACTCAAGTGCCTTAGGGCGTAGCCCTGCCCCACCCCCAGGCTCCTAATTTAAGCTGTTTGCCACGTGCGTCAATCAACCCACCCACCCCACCCCCCTTCCCCCATCTGGGTTCCAGGTCTAGGACGTCCTGTCGAGATCAGTGGGGCCAAAGGTAGGAAGAGAACGGCCCTTGTGTCTCAGGGAGCAGAAGAAACAGTTTTCAAGTTCTGTTTTGTTTTGCCTTTTTTTTTTTTTTTAGGAGGAATATGGAAGGCATTTCCTTTCAGAGGGGTGGGATCACTTACGAGGGAAGATTGACAGTAGGGTTTTAAATATCTTGTCCAAAATGACAGCTCCCAATTTTTTTTAAACTTTCTTACAGGTAATTCTTCAACTGAAAAAAAAATTAGCATCTTGGGAAAATTAGGCATCTTTTCTAAAAGTTTGAAGACTTGGAGATTTATTTTTTCCTTGACATTCTATCAGCTCCCTTGTACAGCCCCCTACTTCTTTAAAATCCCCTTATCACAACAGCTTCCTACTGATATTGGGTGGGGGCTAAGGGTGGGGGTTGTGAGCCTGGTGCAGTGAGGATGGGATTGGTTCACAACCCCTTCTGGTGGTGTCCTAGCGTTTACTATCTAATTCGGGAATTAGGGCTTCCTCTGCCAGCCGCTAGGGGACCTCAGCACCCCCGAGGATGAGCTCAAAGGAAAGTCGCAAAGTCGACCCTCTGCATTTACCCTCTGCCCAGGCGGCCCCGGATCCAGACGGCCGCACCCTGCGCGGAGGCGGTGCTCTAGTGCATCATTCTTGGCGGAGGAAGTCAGCTGCAAATTTGGCCTTGCCTTCATTTCCATTCCGGTTTTTCAGGGCCTCAGTCGGGTGAGAGGGTTTGGTTAAGGGAGTTTTCTTGCAGACTGCCCAGATCTTGAATTCTATGCTATCCAGCTTAATTGTTTCTTTGAATATTCTGGTTTACTGCTGCCTGCCATGGCGGTGGATACATCCCTATACTGAACCGTTGGGTGCTGGTGAAGTGCAGAGTGCTTGTTGCCGGTCTGTAGCTACCACAAGCTATCCTGTAATGAATAACTTTCTATAACTCAGTTCGCATCTTTCCAACTATATAGGAGGAATTTCTGGGAAAGCCATCATTGTGTCAGCAGTTAAATGCATTTGTCATTTTGAGACACGCTGCCAAAATTGCCCTCCATAAAGGTTGTATCAAGCTGAACTTTCTTTTCAGCTACGCCTACGTAATCTGAACGTTGAAAATAAACTTGGTGATCACCTTGGTGATCCCCTTTAGCTTATAGATAGGGAAATTGAGGCACAGAGAGACTAGCGGATTTGTCCAAGGTCAGAGCTAGAACTCCACTGTCCTGCTTTCCTGTCAATAGTCTCAATTCACAGATGGAAAATTACAAATATCCTGTAATCCCACTATATGAAAACCACTATAAAACTTCATGGTGTGTTGTTCTCCAGTCAACCCCCCAGATTTTAATAATTTTCATCAGATGAACTCCACTGAACTGAAAGAAGTTTTTATTTAAAAGTTTTAAAAAGCAGACACAAAAAGGTGATGGTGCTAGTAAGACAAGGAAAGAAAAAAGATTACAAAAGAAGTAGTTTGGGTTTTTTAGTCAAAAAAATGTAAATGTCGTCTCTCTCTTTGAAGGATGCCGGAGTATTTAGGTTCACACTAGTTCTGCTTGAAAGAAAAAATGTTCATTTCTCCATTAGTATTTTTTGCGGTAGCTGTTCGCTTTGAAGGCTTTTTCTAATGATTATCCATTATTAGTTGGTACATTAGGCCAAACCGAGAAGAACAAGGTTTCAGGTCAGGTAAGGACAGTTAAAATGAGAAGGGAAATTTCTTCTCGCCGATGCCATCTCCAGCGATCAGTTCCCAGGCAGAAACTTCTGCATGTGCACCTCACTGTCAAACACCACACGTCGAAGTCCATCCCTGGCTTGAATTCTTCCTCATCGGAATAGGTCACTGAAGGCAGATTTAATATGTGATCAGCCTAGATGCCCATCTCCCAGTCATGACGCTTGGCACCCTACTTCATTCACATTTCCCTTTCCCCCAAAACTGCTCCCTTCCAGCACTTCGTTCGAATTACTGAAAGGTACTGCCATCAACCTACAACAGCCTTTCGTCAGTGTGTGCATAGAAAATAACAGTCTGAAAAACAAAATCAGCTCCAACGTCACTGGCATATTACGTGGTAGCATGGTAATATCAGAATATGGTGGTCGTTCATGTTTCTTGAGGGATAATTTCCGGGTTTTGTTGTTCATCCAGCAAATATGTACAGAATGCCTACTAGGTACACACCAGACACTGCACATCTTAGACCACATGACTTTGATGGTAAATTCCTTGAGGTTATAAATGGTTTGTTTTATCTTCCTTTATATGATATTTGATGTCTGAATTAAGATCATGCTGCTCTTAACTGGTCAGCAATGCATACTGAAATATTTGGCGGGGGGGTGGAATTACACACAAAAAAAAGTATTTGATGGACACAAGGACTGCTAAAGCAGGAAAAATTCAAATATCATAACCATTTCTAAGAAAAGTAGCAAGATGAGGAGACAAGCTAAATAAGGGTCCCATCCACGGGCACTGGGAGTATGAACTCTGACCACCAGGACTTAGGGTTGGGATAATCTTGTTCTAAATGCACAAAAGACACAGGCTACATCAGATTCCTTGTCTATGACGTATAGATGCGATGCTTACCCACCTGTAACGGGAGAAGCACTGGGCAAGTCATGAACCAGACAGTCAATATTTTCAGTTGTTATGAAGAGCCAGTGTTTCTCAGCTTCGGTATACTCTGTCCCTTCACTTTAAGGCTTAGTAAGAGTGGACTTGTGGGTGTCTCCGAGAATTCTAAGCTGTATGTGTAGATAATCTAAATGCCCAATAATAGAGAATGGTTAAATGAATAATGGCTTACCCGTAAGGTAGACTTGCATACGGTCATTTAAAATATAAAGTGGACAAATCATTTGTAATGACATTGCAACAGCTGAAAGTGTTAGCAGCCCCAGCCAGGTGGCTCAGTGGGTTAGAGTGTCATCCCCATACACCAAGGTTGCAGGTTCTAGTCTTGCTCAGGGCACATACAAGAATCATCCCATGAGTGCATAAATACAGTGGAATAACAAATGGATATTACTCTCTCTCTCCCCTTCCTCTCTCTAAAATTCATCAGTTAAAAAAAGGTTTACAAGTGTTAGAAATGGTAGTATTTGAGTGATGGATTGGTATTGGTCTCAGCAAAACCCCTGGTTTCACAGGTCAGGAAATGGAGACACGAAGAGGTTGAGTGGTTTGCCCAAGGCTGCACAGTCAATGCAGTACTGTATTTGGGTCAGAACTTGGCCTCCTGGTATTCAGACCAAAACCTTTTGCCTTCTACATCATCGCATTTCACAGCACCTTTTCCAACTGGGGGTTTCAGATTCTTTGATAAAACCAACCTATTTTAAACACTCGGTTTTTACCTTTGAGACAATAAAGTAACTCAAACCCCAAAATGTATACGTATTACAATTAAAATTTTTCTAACATTAAGGACTCGTAGAATTGCCATAAAATTAATGGATGGCACATGAAATCCTAAATTCTTTGAATGTCACCAATCTGAATTTTCCATTCATGCTCGAAACACAATGTGTTTTCCCTATTTCATTTCTGTTTCGTGTCATATTAAAGCTCATAACATGCTTCTAAAAAAAGGGACATGTGTATTAAATTAAAAAACGCTGCCATGTAGAACACAGATGGGAACACACTTGGCAGAAGGGAAGTTTAACAAGGCGTTTTACTTATTTACTTGGAAAACTAATATGTATGAATGTTCAAGTTAAGCAGTATGAATTAATTGCTGTTTCCAATAATCAGTTTTTTTCTAATCAAAGCGCCCTGTCTCCGTGACACTATCGTGGGGAAGGGGGTTGAATGTGACTGTAAACAAACCACTGAGAGTCCAGCAATGAAAGAATGAAAGACAAAGAAACTGTTAGCATTTCATAGTAACTAACCATGCTGCTCGTCACTTGGTGATACAAGTCAATAGCGAGAGGTAATGACTGTGTCATTAGAGTACACGTGTTTTCATCGCCAGGTAGAGCCCTGACTGTGTCAGTTACGTATCAAAACAGGAGGTAAGAGCTGATGAAATTTCAGATTTCCTGGCTCACAGGGCCCACCCATATGCAAAGTGGGCCGTGCCAGAGAGTAAACAGAGGTGAACAGAGGGGATTTCTCCATCATGTCAGGTTTCTATTTTGTGGTAAATACAGCCTTTAGAACACACTGAAATCTTTTACAGTCTAAGGGGTAAAATTTAAAAATGGAATTTCTAATTAGCTGATCACTGATGTGCTGGAGGGAAAATGGATTTTTCGCATATCTTTAAATAATTTTGTTTTTGAACAACAAACCGAAAACAGAACATTTGACAGCTATATTGCATGCCCGCACTCTAAAAGATTCCAACCTGGCAAAGCTTTCCACAATCTAAGACCAGGCTTAGCGATATCTCTTCCTCCTGTTTTCCATGTTCTTATACCATCTGAAACAAGATATGTAAATTAATGAATATAAATATATATCTCTTGTTTCTAAACGTTTTCAGTTCTAACCCATAAATTATTTTTTATCCAGAATCAGAAAATACACATAAAAGTTTTTATGCCCCACTGTTAATAAAAATGACTTTTTTCCAACAGTAACTATAGACTAAGCACTTTATAGTTATAATCTAAACCAGTCCTCAAAACTACCCCAAAATTGTATGAATTATTATGATTCACATCTTACAGAAATTGAAACTGAGGCACGAAGAGCTAAGAAACTTACCTAAGGTCTTATCTTAGAAGCTTATCTCAGTGTAATCATCATGAAGCTACCATTATCAAAATCCAGAGCTCATCTCCTGTTTAATACTACACTTTCTACCTCCATTAAATGTTGGGGATTTTCTAGAGGACAAGAAATTAACCAGACATAATTGGGTGATGCAATTTTTTTCTAGAAAATGGATATCTGGGCTTGGGGGGTGGAGGGTGGGGGAGAATCACCGTCCCCCATCGGCTCTGCCTGAAACCAGTTCAGTTTGTGTGAATGAAAGGGGCCTGGGAATGGATCGTAAATAACAATAATGTTGCTCACGTGGGCATTTGTGTAACAGATGATGTGGGGGTTTCAAGGCATTAGCCAGTAGCACTTCCAGCTTATATGAACTGGCAGCCTAAGACGTCCTGCCTGAAGAGCAACCTGCCCTTCTAGAATGGTTGGCTTATCTGGAACTCTTTCCCAAACTTTCCTTGTCTTGGATAAAGACACATCCAGTCTCATTCAACAGCTTCGTTGAGCTTTACACCCATCCAGGAAAGTGATCAGCATTGAAATCTTATCTAAAGAAAGCCTTCCCTCATATGAGGTTCATAAGCCTGGTGTTAGATTAGAACATATGAACAGATTCACAGTTTACATGGGTTGCCAGTCCAGTACTTCTTAATCCAGCTCTGTTGCTGAGCTTGCTGGGGATTGGTCAAAGCCGTGAAGTTTACTTTCCTGAGACTATAAATAAAATTAAAAACAAACAAAACCCTCTTGCTGTCCTTCAATTGGAAGTCAACCTCAAAGTGAATTGAAAAGTGCTTCTCTACCACCACGCGAGCATGAAATATCAAAAATACTTTTAAAGCACCTTTAGAAAAACTTACTGTGGGAATGCCCCTAGTTTTCATAAAAAGCATGAATAAGACATCCTTGCACTAAGAGTTTAGGCTGTGCTCTCCTGTCTTCAGCCTTACATCACAGAGAAGAATAGGCAGCCCCTTTACAAACCACAGACTTGGAGGCCAGTATTAGTCAGAAGAGCTTATCTGTGGCTGCCTTCCTTTCAGCCAGGAAGTTTCAATCGCCAGTGAATCACAAAAGGAAAATCACTCCTTGGTGTTCTCCCATTTCCAGGGGATGTCCTGGTTTTGGTGGCCCATCGAACATTACCCCGTGCACCCAGCTGACATGAGAGGGAGCAGGTGTTACAGATCAATGCTGACTTTCATTTGATAACCAAGTATAGTCACTTAATCACTCAAATATAGTCTCTCTCTTCTTTAATAGTGACATATTTGATGCTTGATTAGACTTTTCACTTTTTGTTTTTGAAAGATTTTATCTTTAGAGATGGAAAGGGAGGGAGAAAAACATCAATGAGTGGTTGCCTCTCAAGTGGCCGCAGCCCAGGCACGTGCCCAGACTGGGGAATCGAACCAGCGACCCTGTTTCGTACGCCAATGCTCAGTCCACTGAGCTACGCCAGCCAGGGCTGACTTTTTACTTTGCATTGTAGACACAGTCACATGAGGAGTCTGACAAGGCCTGGCTATGAAAGCGCCCCATTTCATCCCTGCGTTGTCTCCAGCCAAGACTTGCGTGGACAGAAGTGGTGGCTACACAGTGGCTCTCTCGCAGATCACGGTATCTGTTTGGACAAGTATGGCATGACGTGCCCCTACCTTCAAAACATGGTGACGCAGAGTCACCAATGGATCATACAAGCAAAGCGGAAACTCAGCAAAGCATGACCAACTAGAAGCTTTTATTCCCTAAGTAGCGTTCACTTGATTCTGCATTCTGAATTTTATCTGGGTTTGGCTTGCCACCTACACACCTCAAAGAGGGACGGGAAGGGTTAAAATAATGTCTTACAGTGTTTTGAAACAGGGATGAAATAATTGTTCTGTGATACTGGAACAACCTTGTGACAGGTTTTGGTTACTATAGGAATTACTGTAATTTAGGTAAATACCCGATTTCTAAATCACTGATATTTGTTCAAAATCCTACTAGGGCTCCTTCCTGTTTAAATATTATGCACATTAGTTGCCAAAATCCAACCTATTCTTCGTGAATTCAGAGATAATGCGTATGCTATGCATGGAATGTCCCAGCAAAAAATTAGGAAAAGTCTCAAATCTCAGGAATTTGTACTACCTATCCCTACTTTACAGCTGAGTTTTAAAAGAAAACCCATGTAAATGACTTGAGAATTCTGAACCTTTGATTCACCTCTTTTATATGGTCTGATATACAAAAACTTTGCTATAAGGTCTTTAAAAAGGTTCAGATTATTCTTGGTAGTCTCCACAGGCAATTAAAAAGCAGTCAGAAACAAAGTTAGCTGACTCATCCCGGGAGATTAGCTGATGGTGTCGCTGGCAGCCTCAACCTAACAGATAGTGTTATCGTAGGGAGAGAGCATAACAACTTTAACAACAGGGTGAATTTCTGCAAAATAATTGCAGAAGAGAAGTGTGTGTGTGTGTGTGTGTGTGTGGTTTTCTGTGGTTCTTCTGGGTAAAATCCTTAAAAACTAAACACACTCAGATACCCCGACGTGTTTATGAGTCAGATGTTGCCTCTAAGAAACATAAAAGCTGGAGACAAGTGACTCTCATAAAAAAAAAAAAAAAAAAAAAAGTCCTCCCAAAATTTTTAAAAAGCAAAGCACAACACACAGAACAATAGTAACAGCAATAAACTTGCCACTTAAAAGGAGTTGGAATGTAATGACTTAAATCCTGCGTCTTTTTTTCTAGGTTTGAGTTTTTCAAAACCATTTAAATACTTCTTTAGGAAGGAGGCCGAAGCTTAATTTTAACGTTCACTGTTAAAATTGAGAAGGAGCACTGACCAGTGTGGCTCAGTTGGTGGGGTCTCGTCCCTTGGAGCGAGAGGTCGCTGGTTCCATTCCCAGACAGGGCACAGGCCTGGGTTGCGGGCATGTGGGAGAGGCAACCCGTCAATGTTTCTCTCTCACATGTTTTCCTCCCTCTCTTTCTCCCTCTCCTCCCCTCTTTCTAAGAAAAATAAATAAATAAAGTCTTTGGAAAATAAAAAGACTTTGTATCTGTTCATGTAGATAAATTATTTCTAAAATGAAACCACCTGTGTTATCAGACGCCACAGTTATTCCCAGATTAGTTATTCTTGGCAGCTTCACTGTAAAACCATGTGTCAATTAGTGTGTGCGCGCACTCACACGCCCATGCCCTCACGTTTCTGTGTAGACACACCAGGATTCTATTAAAAGATCATAAATTCACCTTATTTTCACAGCCCAGTTAAAATGCACGACAAATTTAGCCGCTAATAAACAAAAACTGATGAGAACCATGGAAACCTCTTAAATTAGAAACCAGGAGGACCTGAAATGAAAACAACGAAAAAAGTTGCAAAATTACACAATCAAGGTAAGAATTGGTGATGTAAATGTTACCAAAAAAAACATTTAGAAGTGTGAAGTTTTTTTTTATTAGCAAGGACCTTCTTAGCTACCTTTGCTGATACATTCTTTTCCATTATGAGCCGTCAAATGGTCGAAACGGAAAAATAGTTTTAAATAGGTCATGATGGAGAAATGATCAAAGTACTCAGAATGGATACAATACTTGTTTCACGGACGATTCACAGGCTGTTCTGGAGTTGGTCCCAGGCGGGGGGCATGGAGTAGCCGTCCTCGGCCCACTCTCAAATCCCTCCACTGCCTCTTTACCGCCTTCCCTCTTCTAGGAGCTGCTCTCCTCTTCAGAGAGCAGCAGCAGGGGGATTTGTAAATCATCCTACTCAACGGAAAACCCTGGCTGTACTCTGTCTGGTGCCCACACGTACACACGGTCCTAGGACAGCAGTCCCGCTGGTACCCACGGTCAGACCACTCCCAAGCCCTCAGCTTCTCCCTCGAAATGATGCCTGTGGCAGTCTTTCGTGGATGTTAGTGCATCTAGATTGTTCGGATTGAGGGACCTGACTTTTATGGACTGAATTGGTTCCCCCAACACCACTACCAAATTCATATAGTGAAGCCCCACAAATTCAGAATGTGACTGTATTTGGAAATACGGTCCTTCTAAAGGTGTGGTTAAGTTCAAATGGGGCAGTTAGGTGAGGGTGGGCCCTAATGCAATCCCACCGGTGTCCTTCTAAGGAAAGGAAATTTGAAAAAACAGAGCCACCAGGGGCGAGAGCACACGCAGAGAGGAGAGGTGGTGTGAGAACACAGCAAGGAGGAGGCCATCTGCCAGCCAAGAGGAGGGGGGAAAAAACCACCTTGATCTTGGACTTCTAGCCTCCAGAACTGTGAGAAAATTATTTCTGTTGTTTAAGCCGCCAAAGTCTGTGGTATTCTGTTACAGCGGCCCTGGCAAGCCGATCCACTGACTAAAGGGTTTTTCAAAGTTTTTTCAGAGGTTAGGTTAGATTTTTAACATTCCGCTGAGAAACGAAAGGGGCCCTAACCCAGAAAAGCAGTTAAGCAAATAAAGCACTAATTTAGGAGCCAGAGTCTCAACCAAATCCATCTGTGCAGATGCGTGGTTTGTGAACAGGCAGTGTGGGTGCCGTGCGAGTAAAAAGTGTACCTGGGACTCACTACGCGTCAGCGATGCCTCTGAGCACTGTCAGTATGTAAACTCTCCTTTCACCTTCGCAAAACCAGATGGTGGGCACTGGGAGGGGGTTCCTCCCGTACAGATCAGGACGTAGGGGAACAGGGAGGTGAGGTGGAGTCACTTAGCCAGCCAGCGTGGCAGCTGGGACACCAGCTCAGGCAGTTTGGTCCAGAGTCTCCGCTCCGTACCTGTAATCCCTGTGGCTTGTGTGGTTAGTAGGTATGATTCCCACTGCCTCTCGTTCACCAACCCAACACACAGCAGTGCAAAAGTGGCAAGAACAGCGCTTTTTTCCTCCAGGCAGTTTCCTAATCTGAATCACGGGAAGGGAAGAGGAAGGCCTACCTGCTGCGTGTGGGACACCTGAAGTCAGTATAGAACAGTGCTTGCGGGTGGGATTAGCCCCAGGCCCTGCAGACACCTGACAGGGTCCCAGATGCCTTCCTCTAACAGCAGGCCTCTCTGTGGGCTCAGAGGGAGTCCACAGTGGCCTTCCCTCCCACTGGTCTTCCATCTGCACTGCGGGAGGGCACGTAAGTCCATGGCCCACCGCCCTCAGCCAACTGTCTTGCGGACAGGGAGGAATGGGAGGGAAACGTAGAGTCTCCTCCCACCCTTCCCTGGCCCCTGCAGCACGTCTCTCCCCCACCCCTAGGGTCCTGGAGAACCCTGAGAAAACACCACCTTCAGTAGGAGCAGAGTCCGCGCGAAAAGCAATTGTGAGGAGGGCCAGCCGGTAGAATAAGAGAAACGCAGGCCAGATCCGAGGGTGCTCCCCTGCGGGGCTCCTCTGTCCCACAGCCAGTAACTCAAAATGCTTTCGGGCTCCTCACGCGAGATGATCCACGCGGCTGCGGAGGAGCCTGGTGACAGCCCAGCCTTCCCCGGAGCTGGCGGCGGGCGTGCCAGCGTCGGAGGCTGTCTGCCCAGACGGCAGCACGGGCGCTCTCTGTACCCTCGGCGGCCTCCTGCGGGCCTCGCTCAGCTCGGGCCTCTCGGCTCAGCACTGACAACGCGCGTCGTCAGTCCGTCGTCCCCATCTCTGCGACTCGGGCTCAGCGGCGTGGGCCATGCTTCGGCTATACACCTGTCTGGGCTGATGCAACTATTAATTCCCTTCCCAGTCTTTTTTTTTTCTTCTTCTTCTTCTTCTTCCAGTTGAAAAATAATTGGCATACATCACTGGATAAGTTTAAGGCATACAGCAGGCTGGATTAATTTACATATATTGTGACATGATTACCATAACAGGTTTAGCTAACATCCATCTTTGCACATAGATGCAATAAAAAAGAAAAGAAAAGGAAGAGAGAACTCCTCCCTAGCCTTGACACTAGCCCAGGCCCCTCGATGGGGAGAGAGACGCTCTTTGGAGGAGCTGCTTTCGAAGTGAGCATTCCCCGCTTACGCATGCGCACCCTCCTTTCAGCACACGTGACCACAGCTGCTCCCACGCCTGGATCTACACCCAGTTCCTCTCCTGCCCGCGCAGCTGACGCAGCTGAATTGCCTCGAGCGGAGAGCTTTCAACAGCTTGGCGGGGGCAGAGCACCAAGCCACTGGACCCTACCTGGGCTGGGTCCTGTGTTTGATATAAATCTTAACATATTCAGAGCCATAGGAACTTTTTTCCTGTGCTGATGGTTTCTTTCCACACTCTTAAAATTTGTAAAACAAATGACAAAATGCCACAGGCCTGGCTAAATTCACTACACATTCTCCAGGTGTGCAGCAGGGGCAAAGGGAAAGGCCTGGCTTGCCTGTCCCTCTCATTCTCGTGGAAATAAACAAGCCAGGGACAGAGCACTCCCTTTCCGAGGACCGAAGTGCATTTACCTCCTGGCTCTGCTGGTAAAGAGCAAGGCCCCAAAAGTCCAGCCTGCCCATGGAAACGTGGCACTGACAGCTGAGGATGTCATCTGGCCGTTCCTCATCAGATGCTCTTGGCACGCTTCGCATGGATGGCTCCATGGTCCAGGCCCCAAATGTCACCATTCTGAAAGCTATTACAATCTAGGACTTGGAAGTCACATATTCTAGACCATCGAAGCGCAGAGCTGACCACGAGCAATGGAGCTTGGCCATTTGTTTCAGTCTGTGGGATTCCCAGTTATCATGGTCCACAGTCGTTGCAGGGCGTCGGAGAGCCAGCATGAAGTTTTGTGTCCATGAGACAGTCACCAATACTAAACATCTTCAACATAGCTGTCCTGTGGTTTTTACACAGATGTTTCTCTCTATATAAACTTAGTCATGGTAATATGTTAGCTTTGATCTCTTTTAATGTATTTTTTATTGATTAATTTCAGAGAGACAGACACATCAATTGTTGTTCCACTTACTTATGCATTCATTGGTTGCTTCTTTTTTAAAGATTTTGTTTATTTTTAGAGTGGGGAAGGGAGAAAGAGGGAAAGAAACATCAATGTGTGGTTACCTCTCACGTGGCCCCCACTGAGGACATGGCCTGCAACCCAAGCATGTGCCCTGACTGGGAATCAAACCAGTGACCCTTTGGTTCTCAACCTGCACTTAATCCACTGAGCCACGCCAGGGCTATTGGTTGCTTCTTGTTTGGACCCCAGCAAGGAATTAAACCCTCAACCTGGGGGTACTGGGGCAATGCCCCTAACCAGCACAGCTGCCTGGCCAGGGCTTTGGCTTTGACTTTCTAATTGAGCTGTTTCTTTCCCTTGTCAGTGTCTTCCATCATTTTCTGATTAATGCAAAGGGGCAAGAAAAAAGTTGCCAAAAATTCCTTTTTCAAAACTACTTTGATTAATTTTTAATGTTTTGGTGCCCCCTACTGGTATGTGGCATTAGTAGTCCATTTGCCAAAGAGGTTCACTTACAGAGAATAAAGTCTGGAAAGTAAAAAAAAAAGTTTTTTGATGAGCCTTTTAAAAAGTTTAATTTTTATAGTATCTTAAAAGTAATATAAGCTTTGTCTGGGTGGCTCAGTTGCTTAGAACATCATCTGGACACGCCAAGGTTGCAGGTTCGATCCCTGGTCGGGCACATACAAGAAGCAACCAATGAATGCATAGCTAAGTGAAACAACCAATTAATGTCTCCCTTTCTCAAATAGACAAAGTAAAACTTTTTTAAAATAAAGTAATATAAATACTGCACCATTTTCATTATTCATTATATGTGCATATTTAAACATTACACATCTTCAACATTTTTTATTCTATATGATTTGTATTTCCTTTTGATGGGAAAAAACTATCAGTGGCATTTTGGAAAATGATCATATTTACCTAGTAGATGAATATAGGTAAGAGAGAATCTTCTTTAAATCTTCACAGCCTCTTTGAAACATCTTTTTTATTAGTCTAAAAACAGATTTGTTTCACTTGAGAAGAAGGGAAGAAGGTTTTGGGAATGGACGGATCTTTCAGGATATTTATGCCTTGGGTTTTCATAAACAATAGTGATAATTACAGAAGTGGACTGACGAATAGCCATCATGATAGAAACCAGAATCTCGGTGAGGGTAACAGACAAACACTCCGTGCCGTGTTCGTGTGCGAGACTGGCGCACAAGAGGACCACTACCTACCAAGGATAGGAAGTGAGGCTAAGCTGCGAGGCGGCAGGGGAGGCGGGGCAAGAGACGGACCGGAATGACGACGTAGAGGAAGACTTCTTTTTGCCTCTGATAAAGCAAGCCCCGCTGTAGATGGTCACATAATTTTGCAACATCGATGTGCACATGGAGACCGTTTTTTTCCCCTATTGCATTGGGTAGAACGTACAGCCAACCGGGGCAAAAGGGATCCCACACGGCCTAGAGCTCCCCCTCCACTCTCAGCCAGGACAAAGGGGAGGAAATACAAGCAATCGTCCAGGCGGCCTCCACAGCCAACTGGGGCCTGAGAGTCCTCGGACCCCCGTGGGGAAGACAGACCGAGCTCTCGGGTTCCGGGGTTTCCACTGCGGCCAGTGGTGGGAAGGCCTGTTTTTGTGAAGCCAGAGGGAAACTAGAGACAGATTCATGTAGAAATGGGCCAAGTGAAATCATTTCACTGATCATCTTCTGCCAGATTTGAAAGGTTGGTCTCGACAGGGAAAAATACGCCCCAAGTACTCACAATAAACCGAGCTTCCCAGGAAATTTAAATTGTCTGAAACACTCTTCTGTTAGTTCAAGGATTTCCTAAGCTGTTTTCAATCTTGCTGCTTAACTCATTCTTTTTTTTTCCTTATCCTAATTTTAAGATTCATAAGAGATCAAGCATTTAAAGTATATTTGTCGTGTAACTTTTACTTCTGTCATTTCTCTCCACCTCTTACTTTTAAAATCGAAGTGAGAAGTGAACGTTCGTTTCACCAAGGCATATATTTAAAATGTCCAAAACTTAGGAATGTCGGCGTGTTCTGCCAAAATCTTAATTCTAGGTATTTGAGTGTCAGTTTTAATAACTGCATTTTTAGTCATACTGTCGGAGGGGGAAATTGCCCTGACTGAGTTCTTCTAAAACCAAACCTACCCATTATGATTTCGCAGGAACTAGACAACTTGAAAGCCTGTGTTTGCCTCCGGGGCTCATTTCCCATAAGGTCAAAAGCACATTATAAGTTTGACTCAACTGTACGTCTTGGCTCATGTTCCAGCAGAAGAGAAGGGACAACTTTAAAAAAAATAATAATTAAGCCTATGAAAATGTAAATCACTCTTACCAAGGAGGAGCTCATATGTACCTGTATTCCATGGTTTGATTAAAACACCTCAAAGAAAGAATAAAAATAGATTGAGACTCATGTCAACCCATGGTCCTCAGTGCCAATTGAAAACCAACAGGAATCCCCAGTCTGGGGTATGGTGGTGGTGAAGGAAACTTTATTCGGGGCAAACCGCTCATTGGTGACACAGCACAGCTGGGAAGACGGCAGGGCTGGGAAGCACCCTGGGGCCAGGCCCTCTCGGGCCAGACAGCTCTGCTCTGGGCAGGTCTTCTCTGCCCCATGCTGGTCGGCTCAGCTCCGCTGTGGTGAGACATCTTCGGGGTTTCAGATTTAGTCAGCTCCAGCAGGGGAACCAAGTCTTTAGTGCAAAGAGGAAGTGCCTCACCCTGATCAGGCAGTTCAGTTAGAGGGTTGTCCAGACACCTCAAGGTTGCAGGTTCAATCCCCAGCCAGGACACAAACAGGGATCAACCAATGAATGTATCAGTAAGTGGAACAACAAATCGATGTTTTTTTTTTCTCTCTGTCTCTCTCTCTCTCAAATCAATAAATTAAAGAAGAATTTTTAAAGAAAGGGAAAAGCTACCCTTAGTGACTGAGGGGAGCTGACTTATATAAAAGGAAGTCCCTGCCCCTGGTTTCTGATTGGTCCATCCTCATGTAAATGAGGGCTCCAAATTTTCTCAGTTTGATTGGTCCAAAAGGCATGGTCCTGATTCGTCAGGATGGAGCCACTCTGAATGGTCAGTGAAGAAGCTGATAGCTGCACAGCTCCTATTGGATGGGGAAAGCGTCAGTCCTGCTTTATAAGGGCTGCTCAGATGGTGGCTCACTGCTGCAGAGGAGCAGTGCAGAGGCGGGTGGTTCAGTGCAGGCTTCTCCCTGAAATGCAGTTTACATAAGAGGCACCTGTGTAGAAATGGCTGCTAGGTTCTTTTTGTTTCGTTTTGTTTTAATTTGAGCCCAGTAGGGGGAGCCGTTTTTAGTAAGTATCTTCTTTTTCAGGGGCCACACTTATAGACACACTTATGAAGTTTTGAATGGGGGCAGTCACACTCCTTGTTTTAAAGCTCCAATATGCCTGCCAGGGGCAAATTGTGAAGACCTGGGTTTAGAGAATCAATATCTACAGCAATGCTGCTCATCATAGTTGCCAAATGATAAAATGCCCTGAGCATCCCTGGCTGGTGGGGCTCAGTGGACTGAGCACCAGCCTTCGAGCCAAGAGGCTGCTGGTTCAATCCCCAGTTAGGGCACATGCCTGGGTTGCAGGCCAGGTCCCCATTTGGGAGAATGCGAGGGCCAACTGATCAATGTTTCTCTCCGTCTTGTTCTCCCTTCCTTCTCCTCTCTCTATAAATTAACTAAAATATTCTTAAAAGTCACCTGAGTAACTTTGCTAAAGAAATTTCCAGGTCCCCTGCCTTGGAAAATCTAATCAGAAAGTTTGGGGAGGGTCCCAGCGATCCGTCTTTAACAATCATCCCAGGTGATTCTTGTAACAGGATTATAGGCTGAAAGGAAGACCAGCTGAATCAAGTTGAAGGCCTGATGCCTGCTTCAGGTTTTGTGGTTGGTTATCAAGTAGCATATTATAGCAAGAATTCACCATACTCTCTTTCTCAGACAGTTGTTGGAGGATGTGCTTCAACAGCAGATGAAGTGAACTAAGAAGGAGGAAGCACAGGCCACAAGGAGTAGAACTACCATAGGAGAGAGGTCTTAGGAAGATGTGAGCAGAGATCGCAGGCCGGCAGCTGCTGGCCACGTGCAGAAGACAAGTCCAGAGCAGGGACCAAGCTCCCAGGTGAGATTTCTTCAGGCTGGTGAATTGATAGCACCGGGTGTCTCTCACTATTTTGAGAGGAGAGATTTAGACATTCAGAGAGTCTTTGTTTAAAGCCTCCTTTGGCAGTGGGGAGCCTCTTCCCAGTGCCTGGGATCTTCCAGTCCAAACCCTCTCTGGGTAAAACGTGGAAGGGTCGCTGTTCCGATGTCTGAGGTCCTAGTCCCAGTCCGGCCATTAAGAAACTGTAAAACCCTAAGCAAGGTACTTCTACAGCTATATAATGATGGAGTTAGAACAAGATGTTTATTTGTCTTTCTCCATTCTGGAATTTGGTGGGTCATACTCCATAATTGCTGGCTCCTATCAGCTCGGCCTCCCCCTCCAAGTTCGGTTTACCGCTCTAGTGTAGAGGGGACCAGAGACCGTAAATGCCAGTGTGTGCTGTAGCTTCCTATGTTAGTGCGTTAATTAGCTAAAGTCACTTTCTGTGGCAGAAGTCATCGGACTCTTAATTTTTAACATCTCAGAAAGCTTGATGAAGATCTTCATCCTGTTCAGATCTGTCGGTTTTACACACTAATGAGTCAGTAGTGACCTGTTTTCAGATGGTGAGATTCAGTCCATCGAAATCAACACTTCATTCGAGGACATTTCAAACTCCCTTCCCATGTAAGGATTTTTCAGCAGCCACAAGTACAGCATACCTGACTCCTTTCCTGCCCTTTCTTTTCCCAATCCCTCCTGGTGATGCTGTAGGGAATGGAGGTATACCCAGAGTCAGAAGTCAGTGGCCCCCCTCAATCGTCAATCCCCGGATTATTACAAGCTAACCTAGAGTCTAGCAGGGGCGTCCAGCCCGCAGCCCAGAATGGCTGCGAATGCGGCCCTACACAAAATCTAATTTACTGAAAACATTAGTCTTATTACTTAGATATGTACACTTTCTATATTAGTGATCACAAACTTGGAACCTGCTCAACAATTTTAAAAGATTGTCGAGAGAGCCACTGCATAATTAGGGTTATTATGTGAGGACTTTTTTGCTTATCTGTGGTGGCGGATCTCACGAAAATTATGCACGGACCTTTTCTTTGCTCATCAGTTTTCATTAGTGTTTGTGTATTTGATGTGTGGCCCAAGTCAACTCTTCTTTCACTGTGGCCCAGAGACGCCAAAAGTTTGGACACCCCTGGTCTAAAGGAACAGTTTTCCTTATGCTCATGACGACACTGGAAAAATGACTTCTCTTCTGTTTCTCAGTTGCTATTTCTTACTTACCAGCCCTTTTTAAATATATATATATATTTATTTATTTATTTATTTATTTATTTTAGAGGGGAAGGGAGGGAGAGAGGGAAACTTCAAAGTATGGTTGCCTCTCGTGCGCCCCCTACTGGAGGCCTGACCTGGTCCGAACCCAGGCGTGTGCCCTGACGGGGAATCAGTCCCAAATAGCTCTACTGAATTAGCCACCAAAACTCTTTGATTGCCTTCTTATTCTGCTCTTTAAACTCTAATGATTTTTCTATTCTTTAAAAAAATTCATTGTATTTATTGGGGTGACACCGGTTAATAAAATTATATAGGTTTCAAGTGTACAATTCTATAATACAAGTCAAGTCTCCCTCCATCACCATTTATCCCCCCTTTGCTCCCTTCTACCTCCCCCACCCCCTTTCCCTCTGCTCATCACCATGCTGTTGTCTGTGTCTATGAGGGTTTTTTTGTTTGTTTGTTTTTTGCTTAATCTCTTCACCTTTTTCACCAAGTTTTCCACCCCCTTCCCCTCTGAAACTGTAATGATTTTTCATCTGGTCATTAACTATCACTCCAGAGTTCCCGTTTCTGATCATCCTGTGAATACACTTCACTGAACCCAAATGAAGAAATTCCAACTCCATTTATCCCAGACTCTCTGTATAATTGTTCCTGAACTCTGTTCTTGAGGGGTACTGTTAAAGAATACTCGGTTTTGGGCTTGCAGATCTAGGATTTAAGTCCTGGCAGCACTGCGTATTTGCAAGCTCAGGAAACGTATTCAGTTCCTGTAAGTGGGAACCATGCCTGCCTTGGAGAATGTTCCAGAAGTACATGTGAAGCACAGAGCACCATCGCTGTGAACTTCACCTTGTCCATAGTGGCTGTGACAATGGGAGCCATCATGAACATGACAGTAATTGTTTGTAGCAAGAAGGGAACATGCCACACTACTGACCTCAGCCACCGAACTGCCCCCTGCCCAGCTTTCCTGGGCCCTTGGCTGATATCTGCTCTTTCCTGGGGTGGTACGTGGTCCTCCATTTGGCTTGAGAACAAAGCATCCCTCCTTCAAATGCCTGGTGTAGCTTTATTCTACATGCAACCTGCACTTCATCAGATTTCTAGAAAGGTGTCATGGCAGTAAGGTATACAGAGCATGAGATTCACCATTTAACTCTTTCCATCTCAGGTCAGTGGCACTAAGTCCAGCGACGTTACTGCGCAGCCATCGCCACCGTCCATCCGCAGGATGTTCATTTGCATCCTCCCCAACAGACACTCTGTGCCCATTAGACAGTAACTGCCCGCGCCCTCCTCCCCGCCACCCCGACGGCCACCCTTCCACCCTTCATCTCTGTGAAGTCCACTGTTCCAGGCACACCATGCAAGTGGAATCCTGTGACGTGTCCTTTTGTGACCGGCTTCCTTCACTCAGCATCACGTCCTCCAGGTCCATCCACACTGTGGCATGTGTCAGAACTTCCTTCCTCCTTGAGGCTGAATAATGCTCCGCTGACGTATATAACACGTTGTTTGTCCGCTCATCTGCTGACAGACATTCGGGTTGTTTCCGCCTCTCGGCACTGTGACTTGATCATATTTCACATGCCGCAGTGATTCATACCTTTTACTTTCAGACATATGAAGTTTAATTATACTGATCTACTGAATCCCAGGAAGAGAATTTTCAAATAATCTTTATTTCGTTTTTGGCCATTTACTCACTTGTTGGCAGCCACAAAGACAGAGATTTCCAGTTCTGTGCTGTGATTAAATAGACAATGTAAGTCATTTACTTTTTTTCTGTTTCCTTTTCCTAAAAAGAAAAGTAGTATTTTCCTAAATTAGGATCATGTCGGTTTAATCTATTTTTATAAATGGTAAGGAGAGCAGACCAAAGGAGAACATAAGAATCAAATAATTAGCTTTAAAAGGATGAGAAAGGGCAATAAATAATACGCCTCTTTCCTTCCCAAGTTCTGAACCATTGACGAGACAATGAAGAGTGTGGCATGCAGAGACCGGAATATTGTTTCTATTACGAACAAAGCCAGCTTTGGAGGATGCAGCTTATCTCTATGGGCAGACAGATGGCCCTCTAATTCTGCCCCCCAGAAGCGGGCAGATCCGCCTGCTGTCGGCACGCAGTGCTGGCCTGAGATGCCTCTCCTGCAGGAAGCTCACCATCAGTGCTGTGTCCCCATGTGATGCTTGTCTTTTCCGCCTCAGCTCACTGTTCCCCCTCGACCCTGGTCAGGGGGTGTCACAATGGAATCGTTAACTCTCTCTTCCCTTGAGCATGTTTTATTCCTTCCGTCTTCTACTCACACAACCAGTTTCACTGAGCGCCCGTTTGGGACCCAGCAATGTGCTGGGCCTTGAGCTGGCTTCCCAGAGGTGACAGAAGCTGACACAACCCCTCCCTGCCTTAGGGAGATCGGTGTAGGAAAATACTGGAGGGAAACAGAGGGGTGTCCGACAGTAAGAAGGGAGGACCCACTGAACAAATCAGGGAGAGAAGGCTTTTCTGAAGTGACATTTAAGGTGACATCTCAAGACCAGCAAATGCTGCATTTCTACTCTGGTGTCTGGGAGAGACCTAGCCCGAGGCAGAGTGCTGGGAATGCTCAACACGTGACGGAGCCAGTGAGAGGTGTGACAACCGTTCACATGCTGTAAGAGCAGTACCCCGCTATTAGTGTATAGGAATAGCAATTTTTATCTTGTTTCTCGGGGACTCCCAAAGAGACAGCAGGGCAGACCACAGAGTAAAACCTTTGTTAAGAGCATCTATTCGTTTGGACAGAGCTGGGCTCCTTCTTGGTGGGAGAGAACTTGAGTTTTCAGGAAGAAGACGCAGCCCAGAGCTGTTCGAGGACAAACCCTCCTGTCCCAACACCTCCCTGTCCCCATTCCTACCTGTGAAAGCAGAAGTCCCCTACATCAGTGATGAAATGACTTTATGGATTTCGGAGGATGAGAAAAACGCCTCATAAACATTAAATATTCTGTTTCTAGGTAATGATAACTCGACCTGAAACTGTGACCTTTTCTCTTTGCTTCTTTGCTGCATATGTATAATTTCTTTAGATCTATTTTTCTGTGTCTAATGTCTTGTTAAACTCCTTCATTAATTTTCTTTTTTTCACATCTGTTTGGACAACCTCCTGCTCTGATGTCATTCTGTTCCATGTGTTCTGTATTCTGAATACGGTAAGCCCAACACTGGAAGGCATTACAGGTCTCGTTCTGTTGTCTGCTGTTCCTGCCGATGTGTGTTCACAGGACTGTTTTGTTACGTGTTTTACAGTCTGAAGCCTGGGTTTCTGGTGGGGTTTCACTGGCTTGTGCCAGGGGCCTGAAGTACCACTAGCCTGGTGTTACTACGAACTGTTGTTTTGAGGGTTTCTTTTTAGATTCCTCAATCTCTGTGTGAATTTGAATCACAATCCAAACACCACAATACAATCTAAATAGTTCCAACTTTGGCATTAAGGTCTAAAGTACAAGAAGAAATTAGAATAAGCCCTTCATTTTTACAAGGTTACTTAAAAAAAAAAAGATTTTATTTATTCATTTCTAGACAGAAGGAAAGGGAGAAAAGGAGAGAAACATCAAGGCATAGTTGCCTCTCGTGCGTCCCCTACTGGGGACCCAGCCCACAACCCAGGCATGTGCCCTGACTGGGAACTGAACTGACCATTTGGTTCGCAGGCTGGCGCTCAATCCAGTGAGCCACACTAGCCAGGGCTACAAGGTTACTTCTCAACAGTGATGCAGACTTAGGCAAAGGTAATTAATTTTGTGTGAAGTATATAAAAATATAAACATGCATATATGCAAATATAGAAAAAATATGTATGTATGTATATATATTCCATGCATATAAAACTGCCTATAAATTATCTCAATCGTGACAGCCCTCTGATGTCATTATATAAATGGCTAATAATTGTATTGCAAAGAAGTATGATCACTGAATCAAAAGCAAAAGGTTAGAAAGTTGTTTTAAGCTTATTACTAATTCTAAAATATTCTATTTAAAAAGAATTACTAGTTGAATCTATGAATGCTAATAATTTTTTCATGTAAGAATATTTTCCAGTTACCACAGTATATTTCTAAATAATTTGACATTTATACCATTCAAATCAGATGCAATAATTAATACCATATAGGTAAACTTGTAGTAAAATTATTTTATTTAGATTTATTTATCTCCAACATCTTGAAATAAAAATTTCCATGGTCTTCAATTAAACTGTATGCCACTTTCTTTTAGAATATCCTTTTTTTCATCAAAATAATTTTTAAACCACTCAATATGTTCCACTTTCTGTTTAACACTCAGATGTGGGTTTTTGGAAAGGCCACAGGTCACCAGCTCCATGAAGTGGCGAATCGGTCCTTGTTTTGGAAAATCTTCCAGGTGTTTATCTAGAAATATATGTTCATGGAATTCTGAACCATCATCATCAAAACCTAAAAAATGTGACAAAATATATTATAATTTTGAATATAAAACCTACATCATAAAATTAATATGAATGTAATACAGTATTACAATGAAAAGCATGAACATTGAAGTCACACCCCAGGTGTGCCCACCAATTCAGGGACTGCATCACTGGGAATTTAATGAACTTCTCTGAGTACCGGCTGCCTCAGGCATAAGATCAAGGTTAAAACAGCATCCTCTTCCTGGGTTTCATAAAGATGAAGTAGACACAAAGTTTTATAGTTCTTTTACAATGCTCGGCATGTGTAAATGTTCCGAGCGTAGCAGCAGTTACTGCTGATAAGTATTTTGATGTCTGAAACAACACTAAGGAAACTATGCAAACTATGCTTAAAAAATACATAAATGAAACGGACGGAGTCCTAAAACATGTTCTAGCAGCCCACAGGAAGCCAAGGAAAAGAGGAATGGGAAATAGAGAAAAGGAACAGAAAACAAATAGTAAGACTGGAGACTAGGTCCTAACAAATCAATAGTTACTCTAAAGTATACCAGTCAGAAGACAGAGGCTGGCAAAGCAGATATATACTAGCTACATGAAACTCACTTCAACAGGTAGGTTGACAGTAAAAGGATGGAGAAAGATATATCTTCGTAACATTAATTTTAAAAAAGAAAGCATGAGTGGCTATATGAATATTAGGTAAAGTAGACTTTAGAGCAAAAGAAAAATTATTTTGGTGAAAGAGGAACATTACACAATAGAAGGATAAATCCACCAAGATGAGACAGCATCTGGATTATGTACATACCAAAAAATAAGGTTTCTAGATGAGTGAAAGAAAAAATGGCAATAAAGAAGAAATTTAAAAATCCACAGTTACAGTTGGGTATTTCAATAGCCCACCGCTAGCAATTGAGAAAACCAGCAGGTAGAAAATTAGCAGACACAGAAGACTGAACCACTGCGCAAGCTGCTGTGCACAGCGCACTCCACCGAGAGGCGAGGCGGCAGAGCCGAGACTCCTGTCCGGCGTCTATGAAGCCCCGCCCAGGAAGCGCCAGGAAGCACGGCCGCCGCTGGGCCGCTGCAGCACACACACCACCACTGAGCTCAGAGCCATGCTCTGACTATAACAGGATCCAACCGAACGTAATGACAGAAAGACAACAGGGAAATCTTCACACGGTTGGAAATTAATACACTTATAAGTAATCCAAGGGCCATGGAGAACATCTCAAAGGAAATTTAAAAAATGCACAGAAACGAACGAAAATGAAAAAACAACACGTCCAAATTTGCGGGCCACAGCTGAGACGGTGCTGAGCGGGGACCCAGCGCCACGGCACGTGTGAGAGGAGCAGGGAAAGCCTCCCACCCTCTAAGCGCCCGCCTATGAACCCGGGAAAAGAGGAGCAAGGCAATCCCAAAGCAAGCAAAGGGAAGGAAAGAATAAATAAATGATAAGCAGGAATCAACACTGAAAATAGGAAAATAATGAAATCAATATCTGGTTCTTTAAAAAAATCAGTAACATTGACAAATCCCTACCAAGTCCTACAGAGAAGAAAGCAGAGAAGGCACCAACCACCAACATCACCAGAAAAGGGGGTGGCTGTTACTAATCCCGACCCCATTAGAGGAAAAGTAAAGGGCCACCACCACGACCTTACACTCACAAATTCAACAATCTGAGAGAAAAACGACAACTGAAAATAAAATCCATTTAACTGCCAAAACAACCGTCCAAAAAAAAAGATAATATTCTTATAATTATTAAAGAAAAGGAATGTGTAATTTAAAAGCTCTCAATAAAAAGAACCTATAAGCCCAGATCACTTCACTTGAGAATTTCATCAAACATTTAAAGAAAAATTAACACCAATTTACACAACCTCTTCCACAGACTAGAGGAAGGGACACTTCCTAATTCATGTTATGAAGCCAGTATTACCTTTTTATCAAAAACAAAGACATGACCAAAAAAAGAAAGGAGAGAGAGAGAGGGGAAAGAAGAGGGAGAGAAAACAATCTGAACCAGTATCTCTCATGAATTTAGAGGTGAAACCTCTTTTTAAAAATCAGGAAGCAAATCCAACAACGTATAAGAAGACACAGCCTAAGATCACGTGGGATTTATTCCATATATGCAAGGGCGGTCGGGTATTGGAAAACCCACGTGACCCACCACGTGAACCGGCCACAGAAAACTCAGTGAGCTAATACTTTGATAAAAAACTCTTGCCTGACTCTCTCACCACATGGGCACTGTGTCACCTCACAGCACAAGACAGACAGACAGACTGCATTCACATAACTTTTACTATAGTCCACTGTTATAACTGTTCTATTTTATTAGTAGTTACTGTTGTTAATTCTTGTTATGCCCAATTTATAAATTAAACTTTATCATGGGTATATATGTATATGCAGAAATATAGCATAATGGGTTTAGTACTAACTGTGGTTTCAAGCGTCCACTGGGGGTCTTGGAAAGTACCCCACAGATCAGTGGGGGCTACTGTGCCACTGAAATTAGGGAGGAGGGACGAAAACCAGAAGGCTAATTGAAACTGGTTTAGGGAACAGTTCAGTCTCCCACATCCCGTTTCCGCCTGCACCCGTGGGTGACGCCACCATACAGTCCCGAAGAAGATGGGCAGCTTACTTGCGGAGAAATTAAAGTGGACAAAGAATGAAGTCATGGAACTGATCAGAGAGGAATTACGGAGAAGTCTGCACCCTGACTGGGAGGGGCCCTCCCAGCCCCTCCTCCCACGTGGCTCAAGCCCGGCAGCTGGAAGACTTCCGGAGAACCGGAGGGGCTCAATGGAAAGAACTCACGGTACGGCCCCGTGACGATCTCCAAGCTGGCTCCTTCCAGACCCCTCTGCAATGCGGCCTGCAGGTCGACAAGCCCACCCATGCACACAAGCCCAATAAACAGCTTCATATGCCTTCCTCTAAAGTATGAACACAAGTTCCTCGACAGCAGGCACTTTAGGAAAGCCACTAATGTAGGTGACAAACACCTTGGCAGAAACGGGTACCCAGCTTTCCAAATCCCTTTGACCTTTTTATCACAGCACAAGAACGAAAAAGCTGTACGTGTCTGTTCAGCAACATCGCCCTCTGCGGCCCCTCTGGGTGAGGCCTGGCCGCACGATCACATGTTACCAGTGGGACGTGAGCGGAAACGACGGGTGACACGATCACGCCAGGGCCTTTAAGAGGGGAGCTGCTTCTCCCGTGGCCTCATCCCCCATTTGTGGGCCTGAGCACAGGGCCGGGCAGACACTCCGGAATCACCCCCAGGGGGAAGATGCCCTGAGGGAGGGGGCGAATGAGGAGGGAGACACCCGCCGGCACTGCACGGCTGAGCTGCTTCTGATCAGGAAAGCCAACCGTCACATCCAGTAACTCCTGCCCCGCCTGCACCATTCCGCGTGTGGCCGTACATGGTGTCGCATCAAAGCAGCAGCTGGTGTGAACCTAATACAAACTCCAAAACAGACGACGACAACTTGGAGGAAACTGAAAGAGTGTAGGTAGCAGGAAAAAAAAAATAAAACAAGTATTGAATACTGCCCTGGCTGGTGTGGCTCAGTGGAATGAGTGCTGACCTGTGAACCAAAGGGTCTCAGGGTTGATTCCCAGTCAGGGAACATGCCTGGGATGTGGGTCAGGTCCCCAGTAGGGGGCGCAGGAGAGGCACCTACACACTGATGTTTTCTCTCCCTTCCTTCCTGTCTCTCTAAAAATAAACAAATAGAATCTTTAAAAAAATCTAAACCAAGAATAACAACTTTTTAAATTTACAGTTTAGAAGTTAAAAATATGACAGCAGAGAAAAAAACCCAAGAGAAAGGTTGTAAGATAACACTGTGGAATGTTCCCAGAGGACAGAACAAAAAGAGAAAGGAGAGAGAGACTGGGAGGCCTATATTATCAAATAATAAAAGAAAATAGAGAAAAATAAAATTTTCAGGATAAAGGACCCAATGATGCTGAGAAACTTGATTTTAAACAAATAAAATCCCTTACCAAGGATCATTCTGAAACTTAACACTAACTTGATGTTTCCCTCTCTATTTCCCTCCCTTCCCCTCTATAAGAATAAATTTTAAAAAATCTTTTAAAAATTTTAGAAAACTACAGAGGTCTTTTTTTAAAAAAACACACAAATTAATTTAAAAAGAAAGGAGACAGATTGGAAGACAATATTTCCAACTATGTAACAGATGAAGGATTAAAGCCCGTAATGTATCAAATCCTACAAACTGATGAAACAGCCCAAAAGAAGAAGTCAAAGGACACGACGAGGCAAGTCACAGAGCGAATATAAACCAGCCACTAAACATACAAAGAGATGCACATCTGGTCAGTGACCAGGGAACGGCAAATAAAAACACCCCCCATGTCACCGGTGGCCCCGAGCATTTGAAAGAGGAGTAACTCATCAGTATCAGGTGCGGGGTGAAGAAAGGGGGTGTTCAAATACTTGGTTGGAGGGTAAATGGGCTATTTTTAGCAGAGAATGTGTCAATATTTATTGCAATCTGAAATGTACCTATCATTTGACCCTCCAGGGAATTAAAAATATACCAATAGGCACAGAGGGACACATATAAAAGGATTCAGAACGACAGCTCCATCCGTCAACAGGAAAATGGCAAAATATTTCCACTGCATGCATACAATGGCATACTATAGAACTGTTAAGTACATAAAAAACAGTTCTACTTCATAGAACTAGTAAGATAACTAAAGTTGATCTCTGTGTGCTGACAAGGCAATGATTCCCAGACACACTGCTAAGTGAAAAATAACACTGCAGGCCACATATGCACAGCGTGGTGCCGCCCACGGTGCTGCACAGAACGGTGGGGGCCGGACCTGCCACCGCAGAGCTCAGGCTGAGACACCATGTGCTCCCGAGAAGGGGAGAGAAGACAGGTAAAGGATGCTCCCTATTCTTTCATGCTATTTGACTTTTTTGCTAGTAAACTTTCATATATTTATGAAACCTAAAATCTTTTTTAATAAACAAAAGAAACATAATAAAGAGAAAAATAAGACAGAACAGAAAGTTAAATATAGGAGGAAATCCCACATGTTATGCAATCAACTGAGATGACAGGTTACCTCGGTGTCTAACTGATTCTGTTTTAAATAGTACCACATGCAGCTACAGACACGGCACAGCAAGTCAGGGGTAGAACCGAGTCAAGGCAGCGAGTGGCTGTGGGGAACGAGGGCGTAGGATGGCGCGGCAGCAGACAGCCCCTCCACCGCACACTGTGCCGCTCCCGGTGTTGGTCAGAACCGGCACTTCTCCTCCGGTCGGTGCTTCCAGGCGCCTGTCCACAGGCAGAATCTCTCTGGACCACCACTAGACGGCTTCAGATGACACGTGCCTAACAATCTCTGAACTCGCCCCAGACTCCTCTGCACTCCCCTCCCCACAACAGCAGAGCCCTCCGTAGGGCTTTATGGTAATGTTGAACTTCGCCCACTGTCCTTGCTGGCTGGTCTTACAGCACAGATTTCAGAGAGCCTGGTGGGTGCAGCATGGCACAGCGGAAGCAAAAAGTTCCACCAACTGAAGAATAAAAACGAAGGCGTGATTAACATACATGACTAAACATTTTTGCCCACTGAAGCCTCTGAAAATTACTCTCGGAGAGCATTTCCAAAACACCCTTAATTTGGTAGACTATGTCTATATATGGCTAATGCATATTTAAAAGCAAGATCGGTGAACTAGGTAATGGCAAAAACTTGATTAAATTGAATTAAAGACAAAGTCAAAGTTAAAATAAAAGTGATTCTATTATCAACGCAACAGACAACAAATCCTTACTACAACATCTAAGTGGGGGCAATTCCACCTGATAGCTGTGTAAGTCTCATGCTGGCAAAGCACAATAGTAGGGACAAACCATTTCTTACAACAAAAACTTAAACAAAACAAAACAAAACAAAAAACCTAATTTGAAATAGAAAAATAATCTATGCATTTTAAGTGGCAAAACAACAGATCATATTTTTATACGATGGGAAAACACAACCCTGGGAAGTAAACTGTAAAACAGGCCACGTCATCTGTCACTGTCACTGTCAGTGTCATGTTCCAAACTGGCTGGCCCCTAAAAAGAAAATGAAACACCTTTCCCCAAGAGCACCAAAGTACATCTTCATGAAGCTAAGCACTGGTAGAGAGAGCATGACACTTTGTTAATCTCAACATTCGAGAACAGCAAATATAAAAGAATGCTACGGAACTGCTGGGGCTCCAGGTCCTCATCTGACCCCTCCCAGGGCTCAGAGGTACCCTCCGAAAGCTGTGCTGGGGGCAGAGAGCAAAGTGAGCAGCTCCCCCCACCCCTGCAGTCCCTTCTTGCTTTTCATTTAGGTGACAGCTCCCATCAGGAGCTGGAAATGAGCCGCCTCCCCTTCCGACCCGAAGCATCAACTAGACCAACTAGACGTACGGTGTATGTGGACACTCGTCACAGTTATCTTCACAACCTGACCAAACACGAGTTTTTTCCTTTCCTTAGAAATTAAACTTTCTCAAAAGCAGGTCAAATTTAAGACAAAGTCCTCTGGAGTTCGGGCACTCAAAACTGTAAAGAACGTAAGCATTGTACTATTGGCGACAGTGTACCACCAAGTCAAGCTTTCCTGTGACACCGGTGGGCCCTAGAAAGTACATAACGTCCTTGCGAACGCTGAAAGACATTGAAATGTCACAGTGCAGAGCAGAACCGCAGCGAACCCCCTCGCGATACTGTAGTGGGGACCAAGATGATGATGGTGATGATGACGCTTTACTTGCGCAATCTCACTGGTTTCTAAGAAGAATCCCCCAAGTCAGCCCTGCTATTCTTCCTGTTGGTTTACAGACGAGGGCAGCAGGCCTGGAGAGGCTCAGCTGTGACTCACTCGGGAACCTGAACTCCTAACCACCACTCACTGTCCCTCCTCAGTAAAGTCTCACTTTATTCTACCTCAGAGCTGAGTCTGAAAACATGTGTTTAATCACAAAGATGTAGAACACCCAAGTTTCACTACATAAATTTTCCCTTAATGTCGCACATTTGTATTTTGCTAGTTTTTCACTACTTTTATAATCCTACGATCACACAGGAGGGGAAAGAACTAACATTTATGCATACGCATACGAGTGACACGCCAAGACCTGTGCTGAGCAACTCAATGACTGTATCTTACTACTTCTCACATTCCTCCAGTGAGGGCTCTTTGATTCTACAGATGAGGACACTAAGGCTCACGAGGTTAAATGGCTTCCTGACCGGCAAATGGCTAGTGAGGGACAGAGCTGGCATCTGCGCCCAGGTCTGCACAACGGCGAAGCCCCTGTTCCTTTCTTCTCTTTTTTTTCTTACTTTACCCTGACACTTGACAGACTATAGAAACCGTAAAACTTTATGAAAATATAGGACTAAATATTTCTAAGTTTCCATTCTATTTATTTAATCCAAACAAATGAAAGGTTATAAAAAATGAAAATATTATGGTGAAAGCATAAAACTATAGAGATTATAATATAGACTCCATTTTCCTGAGAATTAATGAGGTATTTGCAACTTCTAGCTAATCTTAACATAAAAGCAAATGAATCTCTTTTAATTGAAAATACGCCTATAAAATTCAATGAGAATGTTTAGCTGATGACAACATGGGTGCAATAAAAAATAAATAGCACAGTAAAACTGCTTTCCTTTTGATTGAGGCAGAGATACCATCTCTAGAAAAATCTCCAGGGAAGTAGATAATATTTTATTACCAGTTCAAATCATCTATGTACAGCCAAAGAATTTCAAAGCCTCCTAATGTTTGTACTCTCAGCGGCTTTGAGTACAAGAAGCCTGAACCTCATTGATATAATGGTCTTATAAATAAAAGATACCAGCATCAGACTTGAAGAGCTGTAATGGTCTCCAAAATTAAAGTATAATCTGACACCAGCATTTAGTGTATTAGAAGATTTACCAGGTAATCTGCTTAACAGCCAGAGGACTGTCACCCAACACTTACAAGGCACAGAAATTCATGATGTGTTTCTGCCATGTAATTTTACTTCCTCATTTTCCTCACCAAACATCTAGAATTAGGGGAAATTCCAACATTCTTTTCAAAAATTCCGTCCAATTTCTTTTAGGACACCACAAAGACAGTTACACAAAGTTTGAACTTCACATAAATATCTAGACTCTGTAACTGAACATCTGCCAGTTCTAATCACATCAATGGATTTTACAAACCTCTGAACGGAAGACTCACCTGCTTCGTTGTTAATGGGGAACGCCCACAGCTTCCCCTCTCTCGTCCACTGGATCATCTCTTCGAAGCCGTTCTGAAAGGGCTGTTCATTTACTGCAGC
>PVIA01002217.1:0-126162 GCA_004024845.1 Tonatia bakeri | reverse complement strand
GAAAGGCAAAAAGAAATGTGTACTTTGTTTAAAGATACTTTTATGAAGGTAAATATATTTTAGACAACATATGGCTTTGATCTTTACAGTCCAACCTGTTTATCTGTAGTTTTAGTCTGTTAAGTCGCTAACGTACTACTAAGAAAGACCAAAGAAAAGTTAACGTGATTATAATAATGATGATACTACTGATGGATACTGAGCACTTACTCTGTGCTCCATGCCTCTTGTGCTTTAGTTCATTTAATCCTCACAACCAGCTCCTACTGAGTAAGGCAGTACATACAACATCAGCTCACAAGCTCCAGCACATCATGTTTCAATCACTTGTTCTGGAAAGACACCTTTCAGGAAGGGGTCGTATTTGCACCTGTCACTGCCAACAGGAATGCAAATTGGTGCAACCACTCTGGAAACTAGTTTGGAAGTTTCTTAACAAGTTAATGGTACATTTACCAGGCAGCCATTTCACTCCGGAAAGAAAACACACGTCCACACAAAGACAGATACATGAAAGTTCACGCACAACCGTGCCCGACCGCACACTCACTGCTGGGTATGCAGTGTGCTGGCCCAGAGCATCTCACACAGACAAAAGATCGTGACAGTCAGGCTGACTAGCCATGTTTACAGAGTGACCGTAACACTAAAATAACTTAATTATCGGGGTCCCATTCTTTCAATTCATTCAGTGGACACTGATCAACCCGTGTCTTTCCCATGATGACATCATCAGCATCATTACTGTTCTTGGTGTTAATAACTGGTGTCACTGAATGTTCACTGTGGCCCAGGCCCTGTGCCGGACACCTTAGCTATACCACCTCATTTACTCCTGGAGATGTGTGCACTTGCCCCATTTTACAGGGGGGGAAAGGGAAGCTTGGAAAGCTCGGTACAATCACAATATTGTGTGAGGAACCTGAGGTTGAATAATCCAGATACCCCAGACCTCTTTCCATGAAGCTACATGGCCTCTCAGCCCTACATTCCTCCAGAATAAGCAACAGGGTCTATGACTACATCCTCTGCAGTACTGGTAGGAACTTAGTGAGGAGCAAAATGTGGAAATCAGGGTACAGAAGAACTCATTTATTTGGTCAATAAATAATTACTGAATGCATTTAACTGGGAACAAATGACACTCTAGACTCATGCAAGTACAGCTTATTAAAAGAGTATCCTTCAAGTAAATTGACATGAATTTGTGCATTACTGTCCTTATTAGAGTATAATTATTTTATATTGTTTCATAAAACATGTACAACTTCAGCACTTCCTTGCTAGCTAATTTCAGTTTTAAAAATAAGATTTCTGATTTTGAAAATAGCAAGCTGGCTCTTGCAAAACCCAAGTGCTCCCGCCGGCTGCTCATCGGACAGACAACAGCAGCTGTCCTACAAACACGCCCTGCGCCCCGGGTGAGCTGCCCAGCCGCAGCCGCCACTGCCCCAGGGGAGGCAGCCACTGCCCCGTCTCTGCGTGTCAGAAACAGGTCTGGGCCCACGCCCGCGCCTGTCAGAATGCAGCCCGCACAACATAACGGGCTTGTCCGTTCTCAGCTGCACCTCCGCTTAAATGAAGACACGCTGCCTGAATCAACTCCTTTCCTCAATGGACATTCAGGTTTAGTTCAGTGTGTCCAAAGGAGGATTTAAGATTTAAGATAACTCCTTCCTATTATCTGTAAGCCACTAGGCTGGGTGCTGCTGGGGACAAAAAGGTCAAGGAGACCTGGCCACTAATATCACAAGTTTACTGAATAAAGTGACAGAAAGTCTAAAAGAGTCAGTGGAGGCCGGCCTAGGAACTGAAATATCAAATATGTAATTATTTCTACCGAGGACCAAAAAGCTAACTTGCAATCTTTAGAAATGGAAGTCACTTATAAGCTGGAGACCGTTTATATTAGTTTATTTATTTTATCAGTAAATCAAATTCAATGCCAGTAAAAGGATACGCTTATTTCTCATCCAATTAGACTGAAAATGGACAATCCGAAGGGCCTGACCTCTCGCCCGAAGGAGGAGGAGAAAGAGCAGAGACTGCGCGCTAGAAACAAGCGCACTGCAAGTCTGCCGACCGCATCTCCCCGGTGCTCTCCTTCCCTCTCCTCAGCAGACATTCAGGTCACTTCTGCAGGTGCCGTCACCTCTTGGAGACGTGAGCCGCCGCAGGACAGAACCACAGTGTACCTTTCCGCACTGGTGCAGAGGCGCGCTGCGAACGGCACGCGGTCACTGGCCTTCAACCCCACAGTAGCAGGCACTCTGCTGCTCACAGCTGGCCGTGCGGCCCTCCCTCCCACCGTCTCACAGAACGCAGCATTCAGGGGGAAACCTGGCCAAGACCAGCCACGTCGACAAGCACAGTCCTGAGCAGGTCGCAGGCGAATGGCAGGGTGGAATATTCAAGTCCCCGGTTATCATGCAATCAGACATTAAGGATGTTTTTGAAAGACGGAATTTTTCTACATACAGTTGTTCTTTTTTTTTTGTTGACAAACCTGTTTCAGGTACCTCTTGAGTAGCTGTCTTAAGATCAAAAATATTAAGTCTCTTCCCCTTGAATATATTTTTCCTAAAATCAAAAAAGAAAAAATAATTTATTTAATGAATTACTGTTAATTAATGAATTGTCAATAAAAACTGTTCATGAGAGGAAAATTCTATATAAAGTATACAATGTGAATATTAAAAATAATTCCACTGACACCAGACATTTTAACTAAACTGCCACATCTTCAGGACTGATAACTAAAAACAGAAACAAATGAACTTAAATTCTTATATCATAATACAAAAAAGCAGTTAAAGCAGTCTAATTTCCAAAATACCTAATTGAAAAGATTAGCCTAACTTGCCATAATATTTATTTGCTCCACCTTATATTAATGTTTTAGAGAACTCAATGTTTTGGGAAGCTATTAAAATATGCTAAATTAGAAGTTGTTAGGAATGAATCCAAGACTTTCTGTCAAGATGACAGAGCAGCGCTGGCTGCTGTGGCTCTGTGGACTGAGTGCTGGCCCGTGAACCAAAGCGTCGCTGGTTCGATTCCCAGCCAGAGCACATGCCTGGGTTGCAGACCAGGTCCCCAGTAGGGGGGACATGTGAGAGGCAACCACACATCGACGTTTCTCTCCCTCTCTCTCGCTCCCTTCCCCTCTCTCTAAAACTAAATAAATAAAGTCTTAAAGACCACATCAAAATGACAACTACAGTACAGAACGGCCACCTTTGAGAACCACCTGAGACTAACAAAACAAACTCCTGTCGCTAAGGACACAGAGAAGCAGCCTCAGAGGTAGGAGCAGGCTCAGAGATACCGACTGGCAGGACTGGCAGGAGGGGCAGAGACGTGCAACAACTGGTCCCACGTCCACGTGTGACAGTTAAGAATCAGGAGGGATATCTCCATGCAGAGGGGTGGGGGGTGCAGGGTCCCAGCCTGCACCCAGTGTCAGGAAGAGGCCCTCCCCACAACATCTGGCTGCAGAAATCAGTGAGGAGTCTGTCCAGGTGAGAGGGAGGGCTTCTGGAGTCCCAGACACTACTCTTACCATTTTTTAAAGATTTTATTTATTTACTTTTAGAGAGGGGAAGGGAGGGAGAAAGAGAGGGAGAGAAACATCGATATGCAAGAGAAACATTGATCCGGTGCCTCCTGCACACCCCCAGTCTGCGACCTGGCCCATAACCCAGGTGTGTACCCTGACTGGGAATCGAACCCTTTTGGTTTGCAGGCTGACACTCAATCCACTGAGCCACACCAGCCAGGGCCCAAACTTATTCACTGAGGGACTCACTGGCTTTGAGCTCCAGCACTCGGGCAGCAGCCTGAGGCACCAGGGACAAACAGGAAAGAAACAAATTGTCTGGCTGTGGATGTTGGCTGGAGGGGCAGTTCACTCCAACACTAAAAATGCAGGCAGGGGCCACTGGCCCTTTTCAGAGCCCTCCTCCCACCATCTCTGAAAGGTCTCAACAAACCCCAAACAAGCGGCAGTCCACCCAGTGTACCCTGTATCTCTTGCTACAGTCCCCAAACAGCTTGCCCACTGCAGTCACAGCCAATCAGCCTGGGGGTCAGTCCCACCACCCCCTGAAGTGCCTGCCAGCAGCAATCAAGGCTCAACTACAACAGGAGGGCACACGACCCACACCAGGAACACTCTAAGTACCCAGCTCAGGTGACCAAGGGGACTGGGCCACTGGGCTGCACAGGACGCCTGCTGCCCAAGGCCGCCCCATGAAGCCTGGGAGACAGAGCAGCTCCACCTAACACTCAGAAGCAAACACGGGGAGGCAGCCAAAATGAGAAGACAAAGAAACATGGCCCAGTGAAGAGGAACAAAACTCCAGACAAAGAACTAAACAAAATGGAGGAAGGCAAACTACCAGATACTGAGTTCAAAGCACTGGTGATAGGGACGCTCAGTGAGCTCAGCTGTCTTGGGCTGTCCCAAGGCAGAGCAGGTAGACACCCTGGCGTCTCCCCACCGCCTGCCCTTCTCCAGAGGCCTCCAGTCACCTCTACAACACAGTCGTGCATGCGTATCCACCCTTCCCACCTTGTTAGCTTCTCCCTCGCTGCCTTCTAGTGTCCAATGACTGCTCACACCACCAAAAGCCAAACTACGACAGAGCACTCTGTTGTAGTTGCATGGAATCATCTCGAAGACTGATTCACAGAAGGTTCAATTTAAATATTCTCTAGGAACCTTAAGTAAAACTCTAATACACATTTTCCTTCAATCGACAATATATCATAGCTATAAAATCACTTTAAATTCATAATCAAACAATCTTCCAAAGTCCCGGTAACCCCTCGAACTTCCTTTGTTAACTCCGAACCATCTTTTCCGACCTCCTGCACACATTGGGAGGTGAGGCCCGGAAGGCGCCGGCTCGAAGCGCTGAGACCACACTCAGAACCCGTGGCGCGGGAATCAGAGACGCCCCGTGTGTGAGCGCCTCTGCCCCGGGGCGGGCCAGTTTTGTCAGGCCGTGCTGAGTGTCTGGCCCTCCCCAGCAACCTCTGTGCGGGTCTGAGAGAGGACAGAAACGTCATGTAAGGGCAGACGGCTTTCTGTTATAAAACATGTAAGGCAACGCTTAGCACCTGTAAGAACTATAAACTGCTAAGTTCAAATTGCCATGAATAATCTCCACTTTACGGTATTATAATGGATCTTTCTTTCTTTGATGGTGGGAGATTTCTCTGAGGTATGCACAAAGCGATTATATGGAGAGACAAAAACAGTATATGAACACACACCGTTAGGCACATATCAGAATGAAAACTAATGCACCTGCCAAGTCAGACCTCACCAGCTCCATCTACTGTGAGTCAGGAGGCCTCCACACCCCACGGGTAAAGGCAAGACAGAGCCCATTCTGATTTATGCCACAGAGAAGCACAGGAATGCTAACCTCAGAACATCTTTCCCTCACTAGGCAATGGTGCGTGGAGGCAAAGGAGACGGGTGTAGTGCATCCACAGTGCTCAGATACCCGTCAGCAGTAACATGCACAGCAACAAAGTAAATCTACAGTGAAACAGACAAAACCAAATGGATGGCAAAGTTTCAATACCTTTTTCCATAATCAGCGGTCTTCTCCTGGTCAGCAAAACTGCCGGACCCTTCATCAAACTGAATCTGATGGACTGGTCTTGTACTAACTCTAGGTGTGGGAGATCTGGCAACCTTCATATCTGATATTATGTTACTGAAACTGAAACAGGAAAAAGTCAGGTGTATCATAAAATTTAGCTACAGAATAGTAGAAAACATGATTCGTAGAACTTAATTTTTATTTCACTTCTATGCAATAATATGACATAAAACTTACGTATAATAAAAGGTTATGTCACATATTAACATTCAAATTTTACATACTAAGACTTTTGTTTCCTTCTGTCTTAAAGATGTTTTTCAGATATGTTCACTTAAAACACAAAGTGTCACTTACGTAGAACTGTCTAACATCTAGAGCAGCTGACATACCATCAATACCTATATATGTATCACATAGGGTGAAGAAGCAAATTAAAGTGGAAATTTAGCCATATTTATTGCCTCGCATTTGTTCAAATATAAAGAAGTGAGCGATGTGAATGACAGTCCAGCCGTCTGCACTCTTCCCGACTTCCCGAGATGAAGCCCGCGCACGGCCCACGGAGAACTGCTGACCCAGACCGCTCCCCGAACAAGGCAGCGCGGCGCCGCCCGACCGCTGGGCAGCAGTGCGGCCACGTGGCATGCCGTGCTGGGAGAGGGGAGGGGGAGTGGAAAGGTGTTGGCTGACACTTAGCAATAAGAGAGAAAAGGGGGACAGGCCTGAAGATGACCACAGTGTGCATAAAACTAGAAAATTATTTAACTGAAAAAAACTGACCTCAGAGAAACTGTCTTATTCGGTTATTTATTAATTTTTAATAATATTACTAAATTTATCATCTTTTTCAGAAATAAGAAATTGTGTAACTTCTCAAAAGAAAACTTTAACCACTCAATTGGACTTCTAAAAACTATAATCTTACTTAAGACATGAATTTTCTTTTTAAACAAACTGCTACTATTCCATTTATGAGGCATATCTCATATTTTGCATATAAATGAAATACATTAATATAATATATGAGGTCTGTCCAGAAAAAGTCCAGTCATTGTTAATATAATAGGAATGGTTTCCATGACATCGATGTAACCTGGCAGCCAAGGAGAGTGGACTGGAACGCGCATGTGTGAACAATGACAACTCACTGTACTAGTCAGTGGGGGCCGTAGACACCATTAAGTGAGCACGTGTACTGTGTGGCCGTCACAGTCAAAATGACTGAGCAAGTAGAGCAACAAATCTACTTCAAATTTTGCATTAAGCTTAACATTCCTCCTCGGAAACTACTGGGATGATTCAGAAGCCCAAAGCTATGGGCAACTGGTGAATGGCAGCTTCATCATGACAAGGTGACACTCATGCGGTTTTCTGGTGAAACATCAAATCACCCAGGTGACTCAGGCCCCCTACAGCCCAAATTTGGGGCCCTGCAACTTCTGACTTTTCCCAAAACTAGAACCACCTTTGAAAGGGAAGAACACACAAGTGCTAGCGAGGATGTGGAGAAAGGGGAACCCTTCTGCACTACTGGTGGGAATGCAGACTGGTGCAGCCACTGTGGAGAGCAGTATGGAGATAACTCAAAAAATTGAAAATAGATCTGCCTTTTGACCCAGCAATCCCACTTCTAGGGATATAACCGAATCAACCCAAAACGCTAATTCAAAAGAACATTAGTACCCCTATGTTCACTGTAGTGTTATTTATAATCACCAAGATATGGAAACAGCCCAAGTGCCCATCAATAGATGAGTGGATAAAACAACTGTGAGGACATTTCACAACAGAATACTACTCAGCTGTAAAAAAAGAAAATTTTACCCTTTGCAACACCATGGATGGACCTGGAGAACATTATGCTAAGTGAAACAGGCCAGTCAGGAAAGACAAATGCCATGTGATTTCACTCATATGTGGAATCTAAAGAACAAACTGAACACAGAAAATGGGGACAGACTCAGAAACGAAGAACAGGACTACAGTTAGTGGTGGTGAGGGGTGGAGGTGGAGGGACAGAGCAAATAGGGGAAAGGACTCATGGACAACAGTGTGGTGATTGCTGGGAGGAGGAGATATAAGGGGACTAACAGGTAAAAAAAAACAATAAAAATTAAAACACAAAAAGGAAAAGACTTCAGACCGTCAATGAGATTCAGAAAAATATGAAGGGGCAGCTGATGGCGACTCGGAGAACTGTGTGAGGTCCCAAGGTGCCTCCCTCGAAGAGGACTGAGACAGCACTGATACAATGTTTCTTGTGTCTTGTCTCTTCTTCAGTAAATGTCTCTATTTATCATGTCACCTGGCTGGATCCTTTCTGGACAGACCCCATATCACTCATCAGTTACGTGAAAACAGCTCGTTCTGAGACAGCAGCGTGCCCACAAGCCGTCTGAGTCGCCGACCTGATTCTGGGTCTTTCTCGGTCTCTCTGCGCCCGCGAGAGCTCCTCGTGCTGCCGGAGCTGCCGGAGCAGCTCTGACTTGGTCGCCTGCTTGTCAAAAGGGAGAGACTCTGCAACAGCAGAGGCAGCAGCCACCAATTCAGGGCTCAGTGACTCACTTCTGAAGGAGAAAATGAGAAACAAATGAGAAAGAAAAAAGAGGCGTTACTTACCATGCCACTAATTTAGCGGAAAGTAAAATGGTATTTTCAGAGAAAATGTTTTTTGTTCAAAAATGTATCTTTCAATTTCTGACATCAAGAGTTCTTAAATATTAAGTATCAGTTTCATAGAAACTTAAATGTCAAAAGTTAAAGTTTATGCATACTTGTTGAAGCACAAAATTAACTTAGAAAAATATATTAAGGGGGATAGGGATCAGCCTTAAAAATTATAGATTGGTAGGTTTTTAACTAGATGCCATTCTATTTCTATATACACATAAAACAAGAAGAAATAAAAGTGGCCATCCTGTTCATGGAGGCTTTATTCGCAACAGCCCCCAACTGGAAACAACCCAAATATCTACCGTCAGGAAAACACAAGTTGTGATACGTGTACATCCGTACAGTGGAATGGTACCTAGTCCACGCTGTGAAATGAAACTGTATAAAAGCTGGATACAAAAAGAGTATGCAGGTGTATGATTCCCTTTACATCACGTTTCGGAACAGACAAAATTAATCTTAAATGAAAGCAATCAGATTCGTGGTGGCCTCAGGACAGAAATCGGGAACACGACAATGGAAAAGGCTCTGCGTCTGGATTAGGGTGTGGGTGACATGGGCAGACGCGTTGCTAAAACCCCGCAGCCGAGATTTCTACACGTCAATGCACTGTCAGGTAGGAGGCGGAAGTGGCAAAGGTGCGGACCACACCAGAACGGCACGTGCTGACTGCTGAGTGCTGCAGCTGGGCGAGGGGCACACGGGGTCATTACTGGGTTCTGTTTCCTTTGTTTGATTTAAATTTTCCGTAACAAAAGACTAAGAGTGCTACTCTCCTGTAAATTAGGGTAAGCTAACAGCACAACATGCCAGAGATAAAAAGAAACCATCTGCATTTTTTAACTCACTGAGAACCTCAATGAAGGGTCCAAATGAATGCCGGGCTCTGCCTGGCCTTCTCCACACGATCCTGTCTACTACACAAACCGGAGTTCCCAAACCCCGGAGCTGGTGGATGGACACCTGAAGGGCTTTACTAAGATATGGGAGATCTACAATCTGACTGGAGTAGAAGAAAAATAAAATAAAGAAGAGGAAATATAACAATTAGATTAAAAGAATGTGCACTTTAACTGTGACCTGCAAATAAAGCTTAAATCTAATCTCACATCACTGTGCTTCCTTCATCAACTATTGCAAAGTTTATTTTCACGTTTTAATACGCGAGGTGCAGCACAAACATTGTCCCCTTTTATTACAAAATCATAAGCATATCACTCTGTAACAACACTATCACACTCAAGCACACTACACGACATTTTAGGTGAAATGTTTGCATTAAAACTATACATTATCACATCCGTATTACTGCCCTACCAACCACACTCAAGCGGGCGTGACTTCTGCTGGCCCTGTGTGTGTCTGACCAGAGTGTGTAAAGACCACAGAAGAGTGTTCATTTTCCACAACCATACCTTTCATGACAGTGGTGTTCTTCATGTAGTCCTAACTCTTGGACTTATAATTTGAAGTGTTATAATTAATAAAAATTGTGGGGGAGCCTCCGTCATCAAAATATAGGGATATTTCTACAAAAATTTTAACAAGTGATGAGAATTTTTAAAATATCTTTTACCTATTCTATTCTATAATTCGGACTATTTCATGAATGTGTACTTTTTCACTCTGTACCCTCCTGTGCTTCTGACCTTCTTTAAACTGAACTCGGTGACAGACAAAATTTCGGAAAAGGGACCCTGAAGTGAAAGGTACTATTTAGGGGACGCGTACATTGGTGTAACTTTTGGCAGGCAATTTGGTGATAGGTACCATAAACGTAAAAAATACACAAATCCTTTGGCCTGACAATTCTAGTTCTAGCAGTATTTGTCTGAGAGTGAGAGTGAGAGAGAGAGAGGGAGGGAGAGAGAGGGAGGGAGAGTGGGAGAGGGAGAGAGGGAGAGAGAGAGAGGGAGAGAGAGAGAGCGCTTCTTTGTTTCCCTGGGATTACATTAGCTTGGGCTGGACCAAGTGCTTTTTCAAAATGACCAACTTCCCAGGCTTCTCGGGCTTTGGACGGGTCCACATCCCCTAGTTAGACCGAAGGGCCTGCATGGTCCAGCCCACACCCAGCGCTGGAGGGGACAAGGGAGGAAGGAGTATTGACTCCCCTGGTGGAGCACAATGCTCCGATTCCCTAGGGTGTTGAAGTGTGGCTTCCCAGTGAAGCAAACAGCTCGCGCTCTCCATTTTATGAATAAGCTCAATGTCTAACTCCCTTTGCTCTCCCTCTTCTCATCAATAATTAGCTAAATACGGACGGTAGCAATGGCGTCCAGTCTGATTCCAGGGCTAGGTCATGAAATCTGTACAAATTCCTCCTCGCTCCCGTTCTCTTGGGACACCCACTCTGGGAAGCCAGGCAACCCACAGTAGGAGAGCCAGGCCCCACAGGGAGGCCACACAGAGGTGCTCCTGCTCCTGACCCCAGTCACCATCTCAGCGGAAAGCCAACATCGACTCCCAGACCCACAAATGAGCTAACTTCAGGGGATTCCCGTGCCCAGACTTCAAGTCTTCTAACCAAAGCCCGGGACATCACGGAGAAAGCTCCACCTTGCCTTGTTCAAACTGCCGACCCACAGAACCACAGCATAAGAAATGCTTCCTTACGCCACTAAATTCTCGGGCAACTGTTACGCAGCCGTAGCAGCTGTATCAACAGTGGTTCAATATGACGCAAATCAAGAAATGCAAGCAGACGGTGCACGGAGCAACAGTGCCAGTGCATCGCGACCAAAGGCGATGATTTGTAGGGAACTGTTTCAGGAGTCATGGAAATGCAGCTCAGCACTCACGTGGAAAACCAGGGGGGAGCAGTGGCACGCAGGACCACGCCCACAGAGAGGGTCTCCCGCGGGGAGTCGGGCCTGCATTGTACCTAGGCCGCTGTGAGACTTGCTTTTGCTAAAACTCCCTTACCTGGGACTGAGGCAGCAAGGGCTTACTGCAGCTTCCTAAAATCTGAGCTACACGTCCCAAGTAAGGAGTGTGACCGGTTCAACCACTTCTCCCCCCACCCCGCCCCCACCTGCAACATCCTTCTCTTGGAAGCAGTCAGCGCATTCTTTCCTTTGTTATCTGTAAAAGGCAGTCCCCTGCAGTGAACCTGTGCGCAGTAAATAAGGACTGCCCTCCATGTGAGGTACCCAGAGAAGCAATAAAAGCCTGTCCAGGTGGGGACTGGGGCCCTCTCCCTATCCCTCTCCCTCTCCCTCTCTCTCGGAGAGCGGCCGTGCCGTCCCTTTTCCTCCACAGGACTTCTGCGGTCCGTGTGCATTTGTTCACGAGCGGCCACAACACACACAGATCCTGCAGGCCACTAGGAATCATCAAAAGACAGATTTTTAAGAACAAATGTGCCTCACTCACCAATCTTCGGATGTAAGACCAAGCCTCTTCTTTGAAGACAGGGCCACTGATAGCAGTTCCAAGACAGAGCGTGTGTGTGTGTGTGTGTGTGTGTGTGTACACACACACACACACACATATACCACACACACAGTACACTCTCCAGTACTCCCAATTTCAGTTTCTTTAAGGAGAAATGTGGAGCAAGAACTCAAAAAAGCTTACAAAGCAATCAGTGTGGAATTTTCCTAAATTATTATGCTTGTCTCATTCATATCTAATTGGAAAGCAATTTCGAAAATGTCCTTTACTGAATCTTTGCATAGCATTCAACTCATCTTAACTATTTCTGTACTCGTTAATTAAACTGTGTAACTATACTGGAAAGCACGATGGGTCATAAATAGGTCTGGGGCTAATAAACAACTCACTGTGGACAAGTATACACGTTTGTGTGCGTGCCTTGTTCTATGACACATGTATTCTTATTCTGTTTCTAAAAGGAGGAGGAGGAGGAACCTACTATGGGCACTCACTGTTTGAATCAGCCTGCTCTCCACCACCCAACTATACTTTCCAGAGGTGTTTGTGACACAATGTGACACGATGTAGAAAACAAGAGATTCCATAACTCTTGGATATAATAACAGATTAAGTCATTCTGGGAAATAGGAAACTACTTTACCAGTTTATTCTGCAAAGAGAAATCAATGATGGGGATCTTAAAGCCATATACCTTACTACTTAAAGCAATGATGTCATTCATATAAGACATTCTTTATCACTACCATAAAATGCTGGCACTGAAACACCACCACAAATGCTAAAATGTCACTGACTGCACTTACAGTTAGTGACACATAGTACTCCTGACAAGCACAAGTAATCACAATACTTTGAGGACACCACAGAAGCTCAGAGCACCGAGAATTACTGGTCAAAGGAAGACACATAAAACAGTCGTAAACAATATGCTAAAATTCCATACTAGGTGGGATTTTTTAAACGGAAATTTCTTAACAAGCTCTTCTGAGACAGGAAGCTACCTACAAATAAGGGTGTAAATGAATTGTTAATTAATAACTTAAAGGGACAATTAATGGCAGTTAATACTACTGATGAATATGTGAGAGGATGTGTGGAATTCTCAATTACCCCTTCTTTCCTTCTAGATCGTACACAGATACCCCCTTATGTAAACACAGACCAATAACAGCACTTCTCAAGTAATTATTAGAGCCTCTGTTTACAAACTGACACCTAGCCTCCATAACTCAGCATCTTCCATGTTTTCTAATTTAAATTTTTTTACTTCATATTTTTAAATTAAAAAGCTCTGCGAGGATGCACGGAGCTGCGATCAAGTCTAGGTCAGAACTGCTGCTGCCCACTGCCCGCTGCCCACCGCCCCACACCTGCACTGTCAGGTCTGCTGAGCCCACAAGTTTGTCTAGCCTTCAGGAAATTCGTCAAAACAGCAGAACGATGGGCAACATCCACATAGACAAAACAGATCACTGATCATTAAACGATAAACAGTGATCATTAAGTGATGCACATTTCATAAATCATATGTAATAATGGCTGCTTGACTTTAAAAAGTGTCACTTTACAAAAGACCTGAGCACAGGTTTCACCTATTCGGCTTCTAATGCACTTAAGATGACCTGCTGGCAGAAACTTAGTTCGTAGTTTTTCTAGAACAGTTTTCATGTCTCTGTTTTACAGAGGAATGGCATTCTCCATAAATGCAACTCTACGGACTCATGTGTTTCCTTTCGACACTGCTAACAGCAAATCAGTAAGCATCATCTGCCACTTGTTCCCTCAGGTGCCGTCCTACGTCCTGGAAGAGAAGCAGCGAGGCACACAGGTCCCACTCAAAGGAGGAATCTGTCCCGCAGCAAAGAGAAATCAAACAAGCGGAGAGTCAAGTAAAGAGGGTTTTTGTTTTGTTTTGTTTTTCAGAAATGTTAGCGATGACAGGAAAAGAAGCAGAGGTAAAGGTTTTAACAGACTAGCTGGTGGTATTCAGACGATACCTGATACAGAGACCCGGAAAGGGGAAACGGGACCGGGGACGGCGGGTCAGGGACAGGTCCTCCGAGCCAGGACTTGTGGCTGGTTGAGAAGGCGGACATGCTGACACGCAGGACGGGTGCACGTATCAGGTCCAGACAAAAGGACAGGAGGTGTATTTAGGGAACAGTAGCGCTCTAATTTGAATTTGAAGAAACATTTGCGAATGGAACCAACGATTTTTAAAAATTTTTGTTTTCTAAAAAAAAAACTGGAGTTTCAAAAATTACTTTCAAAGGAGAACATTCAAATTGGAATTTAATTCACCTCTTCTTTGGGTCATCTCCCGTAGCTTTCTGAAGCCTGCCAGTCGTGGCCTCCGAATGTTGAAGTGCTTTTCTGCTGGGTGGCTTCGTGGTCTGCACGTTCACTGAACTTAACTCAACCTTCATGCCCTTGATGAGATTCAACAGGCCCTTCTTCCCATTCTCCTTCACGCCGCCTGCACTCTCTGTCTCCTTGGGAACCTCATGGGTTGGAATGGACTGCCCATCTTTCTTGTTATAGGTCCTGCTATTAGTGCCAAAGTACCTTTGGGTGTTATTTTTCGTCCTGGAAAGATGACAAAAGAGAGAAAAGAGAAAAAACACAATGCAAAATAATAAAGCTAGGACACAGTACTGTTTCTCTGTGTTTTTAAATTTTTTTAAAATCAAACCCATCCCTTTCCCCTCCTTTTTATTTATTTTTTTTTTAAATTGAGGTATAGCCCTTGCTGGTGTGGCTTAGTGGGTTGAGCCAAAAGGTCACCAGTTCGGTTCCCCATCAGGTCACATGCTTGGATTGCCAGCCAGGTCACCAGCTGCAGGCATGCAGGAGGCAGCTGATTGATGCTTCCCTCACATATCAATGTTTCTTTCCTCTCCTTCTCCCTCCCTTCCCCCTCTCTAAAAATAAATTAAAAAAAAAACTCAGATTCCTGAGATAATTAGCTGGTAGATGTGGAATGGGGCCCGAGGATCTGCACTTAACCCCGACCCCAGGTGATTCTGATGAAGCCAATCTCGAGACCCTGCATCGGACCGTGGGTAAACACTGTGTCAAGCTCTCAAAGCCAGCACATGGCAGTGCCAGGTTAGGGGCTTTTCACGAAAAAGAAAATGGTTACTTCCAAAAATGCTAAGACAAACTATTTGAGATGCTTATAAAAATGTCAGAGGCTAACTCATCAGGCACATAAAAATCAGAATGGAAAACTCATTGTATAACTAGTATCCTCATAATCTGTACAAAGAAGCCACGTTACAGTATTCGGTATTTTTATTACTCAACTTAGGAAAATGCTCTATTATTTCACAGGTGAAAATTAAATTAAATTAAATTAAAGGCATAACACAATGATGGCAAACAAGGGAACCAATGCCACGTGTAACCCGAATTTCAATGTTTCCTTCCAAGACCATGCTACAGTAACACGGAAACTATAGTTGTACCAGGAAAATCATGGATAGGAAGACACTCCCTAGCACTGAGATAAGAAAACTGCAGCTCTGACCTCCCTTCTGAGCACATTTCCACTGACAGCATCTCATCAGCACTTCAAAGACCACACATTCAAGACCACATTCAAAAACTCCCCTCTCGGACTGACTTTTCAGTTTTTCATTCTTCTGTAGTCAACGAGCCTCTTCCCATAAACAGGTATTTTTGTATTCTAAAAACTATGATATATTTTAAAAGCTTCCCCAAAGCCGCTCCTCATTCTCCTGTTGCAGCAGGCACCCTAATCCTTCAAGGCATCCAGGTGAAATCTCTGCTCTGACCATCGTACCCTTATCTCCCGTGTCGAATCCTATCCATCCTACCTGTGCGATGTCTCCCCTCTGTCCAGCGCCTTCGCATCCCCACTGCTTCCAACCTGCCTCGGGGCTGTCCCTATTCACCCCAGTGGCCCCAAATCGCGCTGCACGGAATAGATGCCATAGAACTAAAGTGTCACAATCATGAGGGTTCTCAGAGAGTAACGACTGCCACCAAGTACGCCACAACTCCTTTTCTTGTCTAGTCTTGGTCCGCCCTCAGGTTATTTCAGACTGCTCTCCCAGAAAGGATACTTGGAAAGTCTCCCACAATGCTTCCGTGCCTCTCTTTGCTCACCCAGCAACTACCGGCACCTGTTAAATCAATAGAGCATTCTGTGCTACCTACGCTATCTCAGCTATTACTCCACGTGCACGCCTCCTTGGGGTAACTGTAAGCTCCGTGATGGCAGGACTGTCTTATGCTGGCACACTGCAAGTACTTTCAATAATTAACTGAAGACTAAATGGAGGCAGGAGGGAGACCATCACAATTCTGGGAGGCAAAAAAAGAAAAAAAAACAAAACTTCGCCTCCGGAGCCTGGATGAAACGAGGGGAGAAGTGGCGAGAGGGCCGAGGCGCGGCGCGTGGTAGAAGGAGCCCAGGACAGCAAACCAGAAATGTCACCGTAGCTGTTTCCCACGGGCGCTACGACCTTGGGCAAGTCGTTTAATCTTTCTGGGACTTCCCTTTCCTCGGATTTGAAGCAATGGCTTCTAAGATCCCGCGGGTTGGAACACCGGCCTCAGGAAGCTGCAGAGTGACAAGTGAAGGAGCGGGAGGGAGCCCGGGGGTGTCCCGAAGCCCTGCGGGGCCAACAGCGGCGGAAGGCGGTACCTGACCGGTCCGTGCGGGGCGCCGAGAAGCGCAATCGCAGCCGCCGACGCCTCGGGGCCTCCGGAGCACAGGGGGAGGCGGGGGCGGGGACGAAGCGGCAGGACCGCCGACACTCTAGGAAACATTGCCCAGAAACAGTGTTCCTAGGGTCGCCGTTCGGGTTGAACGGCGAACGGAACCGGCGTGTCCCCTGCCAAACACGCCCCCCGCTTCTGCCTTCCGTTCCTCGGGCGGGCGCGTTCCGTCCCCTGCACCTTCCGGTGGGCAACAAGAGCCCTGGAACTGCGTTCCGGCCTCGGCCGCGCTTCCTGTCCCGGCGATTCCTGGCGCAGAGGGGTTCGGCCAGGACCACGTCCAGCGAGGCTGTGCTGGTTGAGGCCGGAGCCGGACGAGAGAGCCGGCAGAGCGAGGTAGTGATCAACTGGGCGGACGCTGCCGGCGGGGCCGGTCCGCGAGGCGGAGAGCGGAGCCTCTTGTGCAGCGTCGAGGGGAGAAGGTCCCCAACACCCATCTTAGTACCAGAATGATCAAGGGGCACCAATGAGGTTAAAAAAATTACGAATGGGACCTGCTTCCCGATCAATTTGTATTTCTTTTCAGTCTCTGTTCTTGGGGTAGAGTCAAAACATGAGATATATGTTCCGTTTTTCAGAACTGGTTTTCGAGATGAAAGGATCGATAAAAGGCTTTCTGCTGCCCCCCCCCACCCCCCCACCCAAGGAGGGCAGTGAGCGGTGGCCCAAAAGCAATGGATTCAGGGTCTCGAATCAGGAATGCCCAAGCAGGAACCCTGCCAGTAATGCCTGGTTCCATGGGGACCGCTGGCTTAGATTGCCATACTAGCGGGTGAAGGTTGACATCAACATTTCCCCTGCAGTTTCAAATAAGAATCAAGATTGGTAGTAAATTTTTTGTGATGCTGAAAACACGGCTTACACTGAGATCTTGCTGAGACCCACTAGCCCTCACAGAACCTTTGCGACCATGCTAAACACAGCATACTCAGGGGTGCTTCGTCTTTTTAACTTTTTTTTAATTTAAAGTATAACTTACATACAGAAAAGTTGAACTTGTGGATGAAAAAGTGCTTAACAAATTACCACAAAGCTAATTGGCACATTTAAACCATCACCCACATCAAGACATGGAATATTATTAGCAAGGAATACTTAGTTTGATAGTCAATAGCCAGTGGAAAATCCATCCTCAGTATAATAAACAGTTTGTGAAAATCACATTTAATAGTTACTTCATCCTTTTCCAATTTCTTATGTGTTCTTTAAAAGGGTTTTTTTTTTTTTTAATGTTGACCTAGGACACTGACACTTTCGCCTGAAACTCACAGTTTCTCGGGAAGATCCTGCCCCAGTTACCCTGGCCCCCTTGTACTCTACCACAGCGCAGACCCTGTAAAGTGCCCGCCCGCTGTGTGAGAAGGGATGGACCTGTATGTGTGTTCAACTGGGTCACAGATGGAGACTGAAATGCAGCTTCGCTCTACTATCTATATGGCCCCTTTTATTTACGATTTTACTTATTTGAGTCTTTTCTTGTTTTTCCTTAGTCTAGCTTTGTCAATTTTATTTGTCTTTTCAAAGAATTAGTTCATTTTATTAGTTTTTTTCTGTTGTCTTTTTGTTCTCTATTTTGTCTAATTTCACTCCAATTTTTGTTATTTTCTTTCTTCTACTGCCTGGGGGCTCCACTTGTTCTCCTTTTTCTAGTTCTTGAAATGTCAGATTGTTTATTTGAGATTTTTCTTGTTTCTCGAGACGGGAGTGCAATGCTGTGAACATCTCTCTTTGTGCTGCCTTTGCTGCGTCCCCCGAGTTTTGATATGTTGGGTTGTTGTTTTCATTTGTCTCTGTATTTTTTGATTCCTTCTTTTATTTGTTTTTTTGACCCAGTCATTGTCCAGTAGATGTTGTTTAATCTGCACATATTTGTGGTTTTTCCAGCTTTCTTCTTATAGTTAATTTCCAATTTCATACTATTATGATTGAAAAATATGGGTGCTGGGCTTGGAGATTCCCAGGCAAAGCCAAGCTGTGAATCTAGGCTGGCTGCTGCTAGTGATGGGCCTGGGGCTCCTTGAAGCCAGCTGTTGCTTAGTTGAGAGGATTTAGGAAGTTGTGAAGCTTGAGTCAAGACCGGCCATTCATATGGAAAAGCAGCTGAGGTGGGCCCATAAGTTGGGTGGGGCAGAGTCTCTGGAGGTCTCCAAGGTGGGTCAAACAGTGTTAGCCAGGTCGATGGAGTCTCAGATTTGGCACCCGCTTGCTGGCTCTGTGGGGCATGGGTTTAGCAAAGGGACACTGGCCTCTGCTCACCTTGATGCCAGACACTTCAGTTTCTTCCTGTGTGCCACTGGTGCCTTTCAAGCTGCCACTTTGGTGCTGGAGCTCAGAGGGAGTGAGTCTGAGTAGGTGAGTCTATGTGTGGGTTCTTTAAGAGGAACTGTGTGAGGCTCCAGAAGTTTCTTCTACCAGCTCAATCCCTGCTGGTTTTTGCAGCTGAAAGTTGGGGGGACTTAATCTTCCTGGCATAGGAACCCTGGGCTGGGGGCCTGGTGTGGGTCTGGGACACCTTAGGGGAAAAAAAAAAGAGAGAAAGAAAATTATGTTTGGTATGACTTCAGTCTTCCTACGTTGATTGAGACTAGTTTTGTATCCCAACATGTGGTCTCTCCTGGAGAGCGTTCCATGTGCGCTTGAGAAGAATTCTATCATTTGGGGGATGGAAAGTGTCGTAGATATCAGTTACGTACATCTGGTCTAATGTGTCATTTAGGGCTGTTTCTGTTTGGGTAACCTAAGCAATGCTGTCTGTGGGATATTTAGTTCCCCTACTATAATTGCATTTTTGTCAGTTTCTCCCTTTAGGTACACACACACACACACACACACATACACTCTCTCTCTCCCAGGGTGGGTGTGGGTGTGTGTGTGTGTGTGTGTGTATAAAGTGTTATGTCTCCTTCATGAATTATCACCTTCATAATTATAAAATGTGAATCTTTGCCTCTTATGTATCTTGAAATCTACTTGGTCCGACATGAGCCTGGCTACACCCACTCTTCTCTGGATACTATTTGCTCAGTATATCATCTTCTGTTTCGTTACTCAGAGTCTATGTTTGTCTCTGTAGTCGAGATGCATCTCTTTATATAACAAGATGTAGTTGGGTCTTGACTTTTAATCCATCCCATTACTCTGTGCCTTGTAATTAGGAGAGTTTAGTCCATTTACATTTAGTGTGGTTATTGATGTCCTATAGCCATTTTATTTTTTGTTTTCTGGTTGCTCTGTGTCTCCGTGCCTCACGTTTGCCTAGTAGTTTAGTTTTTGTGGTATTGTATGATTTCCCCCTCTGTTTCCTTATTTTATGTTATGTGTCTCCGTTCTATACTTTTGTTTTGGGAAGTTCTCATCACTTATTCATTCAAATAAGCTCTCTCATCCTTTCTTCCTCTCCTCCCCCCCCCATATACCCAATATCCTTGTATTGCTCTTTTTTAATAGAGAATTCTCAGAGTGCTTTCATTCATCTTTTACTCTCAATTCTCTCTCTTCTTCCACTGAGACATTCCTAGACCTTTATCATCAATATCACCAACTCTCTCCTCCGTCTGGTCTTTTCTAGTTCCTAAGCTTGCTAGTTCATTCTTTGTCTCATTTATTGAGTTCTTCAGCTCCAGAATTTTTGGTTTTTGTAGCTTAAATCTCATTGGTAAAGCCCTCCTTTTGTTGATTTTACTTCTGAGCTCGATAAACTGCTTTTCTGAGTTTTCCTTTATCTCACTGAATTTTTTTTACAGTGCCGCAAAGTTGAATGTTCTGCCATTTAATTCACAATCTTCCATGTCTTTTAATTTATTTTCTGGAGATTTTTTATTTTCTTTCTGACCCCCCCTCCTACCTTGGTTATTTTAGTTATTGTTCTTGATAGATTCTTTCTTTGCCTGGACATTTAATGTATTGAGATCTTCAAGTGCTGTTTTGCTTTTAACAATCTAACAGGTTGGCAAGTCAAGCTTTTTCTTCTGTATTCCATTAGGTGGTGCAATTGCACAAGTTTTTGTTTTCTCCTACCTGCATTAGTGAATGAATTAACTCAGTCACATCTCAAAGAATGTCTCCTTCATTCATTAGCTCCCTCTGCCACCCTCTGGATTAAGTAGACACTCTCAGGAGCGCCTATGGGGCCCCCGCAGATCAGCCTTGCTCCTTTGCTAACCTCTCTTTTTCCTCCTGCCCTGCACTGAATCATTGCCATGTGCCTGATTTTGTCGCACTGCTTTCCCTCCTTGCAATTATAAGGTTGGTTCCCTCCTTGGAAATTCCTACTCCTACTAGGAGACGCAGCCATCCCCTCTTCCAGATGCCCTTCTTGGCATTCTGGGCTGGGTCATGTGCCCTCTCCCTGTTGCTCTACAACCCCCCCCCCCCCACCAAGAATATGCCTCTGTAATCCTCAGGGGACTGTCTTCCCTCCCTGCAGTGTAAGCTACTTGTGTAATTAGGCTTTGCTTTTTACCTCCAAATTCTCAGTGTATACATGGTGCAAAGCTTGGAATAGAAGTGTTTCCTGATGGACCTTCATTTGGGGATGGAGGGAATGCAGTGTTTTAGCATTCCATTCTTAGTGAGAGAGAAAGAATGCTATTATAAGAAGAGGGTTAGCACGTGACACACAGAGGTGGAAGCATTAAAATAGCTGCTGTGAAGCAGAGACACTGCAGGTGGCAGGTCATGGCTAGGATGGTACTTAGAGCATCAGTTAGCAGAACAGACCTTTCCCTTCATTCTCAGTCTGGAAGACTCATTCTACTCAGCTGGCAGGAAGAAGGGTGCTGGGATTTCCCCCTCGGGCACCTGTCTTCAGCGCTTGTGCTAATCTCTAGGCTCTCTTGCCTCAGATATACTGGGCCTTCCAAAGAATGGATACATCCCTTTGTTTTTGTATTTGATTTAGTGATTAGATCTGTGGTGGATCCTGGCCAGCAGGATCCCTGTGTGTTGTGGCTGCTCGTGAACAAATACACACGACAACAGAAGTCCTGTGGAGAAAAAGGGACGGCATGGCCACTCTCTGAGAGAGGAGGGTAAGAGGGCCAGAGAGCCCAGTCCCTGCCTGGCCAGGCTTTTATTGCTTCTCTGGGTACCTCACATGGAGGGTGGTCCTCATTTACTGCCTTTTACAGATAACAAAGGAAAGAATGCCGCTAACTACTTCAAAGAGAAGGATGTTGCAGATGGGGGCGGGGTGGGGGGAAAAGTGTTTGAACCGGTCACACTCCATACTTGGGAGGTGTAGATCAGACTTTAGGAAGCTGCAGTAAGCCCTTGTTGCCTCAGTCCAGGGTGAGGGAGTTTTAGCAAAAGCAAGTCTCACAGCAGCCTAGGTACAATGCAGGCCTGATTCCCCACAGGGAAACCTCTCCGTGGGTGTGGTCCTACGTCCCAGCTCGCTCCCCACTGGTTTTCCACATGGGTGCTGAGCTGCATTTCCACGCCATGCGAAGCGGTTCCCTGCATACATCAGTCTGTGCTTGCTCAGCATGGTCAAGTTTCCAACAGCACTTTTTAAATGTGTGTATATGGCTGAGTGTCCAAGAACAAGAGTCACATACTCATGATAATTTTTTTATAAAACTTCATAAAAATACAAATACTCAGTTGCCTCTCCCAACCTACTAAACTGGACCTTTAAGAATATAACCAGGCAGCCATTAAGACATTAAAAAGTAATAATAGGGTAAAAATAATCTCCACATGTAATTCTCAAGCCCAGCCATAGTCAACATTACCGATGTAGCCCAGTTTCCTAAATGCACGCACAGCTCACTATCTCCACACCTCATTACTGTTCTTCCAGACTTTTCCAGACCTGCAGTGCCTGGCATTGGGAGACAGGGAATCAGGCCAGGATCTCGCTGCTAAGCTGTCACTCATGCCGCAGACCTTGAGCCCCACCCCACCTCTATCACTGGGCCAAAAAAAAAAAAGTAGTCAAAAGGTACCGACCTCAGGTGTGAGATCAGTAAATACTGTCGATGGAATGTACAGCATGACGCTGTAGCCAACACCGCTGTATAACACTGAAGAGAGCTGCTCTAAGAGTGCGTCCAAAGAAACCTCTCACAAGGGGAAAAGGTGTTTTCCATTTTTTCTTTTGATTGTATCTATGTGAACAGATGGCAGTTAGCTGAACCCACTGGGGTGATCATTTCACAAAGTATATAAATCAAACCTTCACACTGTATGCCTTTAACTGGATACAGTGAGGTATGTCAATTACTTCTCAACAAAGCTGGAAACCGAACAGAAATTGCCCCCCTTTCAAACACTGTCCCACCAGCTCTTCCCTGGGACACAAAGTACCTCCTCATTTCACACAGACAGACGTCCAGATCTCTGTTTATTTCTAATACAATACAAACTCTGGTTCCAGAGAAGGATTTGAGGGAGTTGTCAAGGAAAGTTACGTTAGCTGCCAAGAATAAGTTGATGGGAGTTAAAATTGTGTAATCAAAGTATCTCTCCTCCTCTTTCCTCAATCAAAAGTACCCTTGAATCAGAGATAATTTATGCTTTTTAATTATTTGCAATTCCAATCAATACTTTGTTAAGACATATCCACCTGGCGTCAGGGCCAAACCCTTCCAGGGGTGAAATTGGGTCCCCTCTTAGTATCATTAACCAGTGCATTGTGAAATTCTGTTGCAAGAGCGAAGGCTCTGTCTTCCATGTAGCCACTCTGCCCCCTACCTCTGACCCACGTCACACCTGCCCCTTCATCACAGAGCCAGATGCACCGATGACCCTGGATGGTGCAATCCCGAGTGCAGCAAACAGCTACCTGGAGCGAACAGGTCAGGGCATTGATTTGTTAGCTGTGTGACCGAAATACTGTTTGACCTACGCACATGGAAAGCAGTGATTACTCTAAGATTCCATTCTCAAGAGGACATCAGATTTCTGGGGAATGGCCCTGAGGTCACAGTTTGCACGGATACTTTCACAGTGCCAACCGATCTGTTCTCTGGGTCCTTGCGAGAGGGTAAGCTTTTTAGACATCTGTGCCCGTATCTCCCCACTCCCGAAGGAGAGAGCCACTGCTGGGAGGGGTGTGAGCTGCTGAGGTGATTTTATAAAGTGGTATGAGGAAGAGCTCTCCAGGAGTCAGAACTTCTAGTTCCTGCCACCTTCTTGCTTTTTAAGAGGAAGCCTTCTGGGCGGTATTACTGTATAGTGCAGTGGTTAAGAACATGAATTTGGTTGAAAAACTAGAACTGAACAAGACCTGGAAGAGGAAAGAACTTGGATGAGCCAACTCCTCCCTTAGTACCTGTACAACACCTGGCAAGCGGCTTGACCCCTCTGAGCTTGCTTCTTCACCAGCGTCACTCGAGGGACAGCAAGCAAAACAGAAAGCAGAGGCCCTGACCAGTGTGGCTCAGTGGGTTGGGCCTTGTCTCACAAAGCAATAGGTCACTGGTCTGATCCCCAGTCAGGGCACATGCCTGGATTGCAGGTTCAGTCCCAGGTTGGGGAGCGTATGAGAAGCAACCAATGGATGTTTCTCTAATATCAATGTTTCCCCCCTCTTTTTCCCTCCCTTCCCACCCCCTCCTTCTTAAAAAAAAAAGGCAACCTCTGTAGAATAGAGGTTAAAGTTTTGCAGGAAATTTTCCTGCTTGCTTCTCACAGAATACACTGAAGTTAAAGGTTGTTAAGGAAAGGCGAGGAAGAGAAGAAATGTAGAAGGCTTGGGGAAGTGATGATGGTTTGGAACAGCCCTTGCGAGGGTAGAAGAGGATGGGTCTAAAAGGAGGCAAGCAAAGTGTGGGAGGAAAACGGCCCAGCAGGGGCACCAACAGCGATTGGTGGTCACAGGCAGCCCCTGCTGAGTCACAGCAGGGGCAGGAGGTTCTAAGGAGATGCACTCGGCGATAACTAGGGCTTTCAAAGGTTACGTGGCTCACTAAAGGTCGCACAGATATATTTATGAAAGCCTCCTGGCTCCAAGTACAGAGCTTCTTCCAGTCTGTAGCAGATCCAGGTCTGTCCTTAAGAAGCTTTCCTTTGGGCCTCACATTCTCCGTTTGCCAAAGCCAGCAGGCCCGGTCACGTCCTCCAGGACGCTGTGACAGGGAGGTTATGCTCCCGGGTCTGCCTCCCACTAGTTGCGTTACATGCAGCTTTGGGCAAGTCCTCGGAACTCCCTGGCTTGTTTCTGCAATTACATGTTGTTCCAGAAGCTTGGGTTCCCCGGTGCTGGTCTTGGGAGGACAGTCTTAGGCTGTTTTCATGTGAGCCCCCATTTCTCACGAGGGTGCCCTTCAGTTGTTCTGCAGGTCAAGCATTTAAGTCAGTGGCCTGCACCAAAAACCACGTTATTACATCGGCAATAGTCCAACACCACACACAGGGCAGAAAGCTGTCAAAGGAAACGATGCCGTGTTTTAAGGAAGAAAACCCTAAGTAGGAATGAAGCCAGATCCAAAGCAGTCCCAGGCGGTGACTCTGTGTTACTGGACAGTGAGTAAGTGTTCGCTGTGCCCTGAGGCCCTGGAGAAAATTGCTCTACTCCGGGTGTACCACAGACTCCTTCGGCCGCGCTTTTTAATGAACTTCCAGAGAGCCATTGAAACAGCCTAAAAGATCAAAGAGGCTTGGGTCACAGTTTTCATCGGTGGAAAAGGATTTCCTCGGGCAAGGCAGAATGGGCACTGTTTGGGATTTTTTTTAATTATTTTTTTTTACCGGCAATAGGCAATTTATTTTTCATCACTTCCTTTCCAGTACCTGCGCACTCAATTATAACTTAAACGAAGCCTGCGAGCCCCGAGTCCCAGCAAGGCGAACGGGCCTAAGGACTTCTGTCGGTCCTCCTAACCCCGACGCCAGCCCCTGGCCCTTCGGTCTCCTACAGCGGAGCCTCCCGCAGGGCCCCGGGAACCCCGGGATGGCCGGGAACCCCGGCAGCGCCCGGTGCCCGTCCGCCCGCGGCCTGTGCGGCCGAGAGCCGCTGCTCGGCGCCCACTTCCGCTTCCCGAGCGGCCCTGCCCTCCCGCCCCGCCCGGTGCCCGGATCCCCGGGGCCGCCCGCCTCGGGGCAGTCCCTTGCGGGGGGCGGGGCCGGCCCCGGCCCACGTGGGGGTGGAGCGGCCACCCCCCACCCCCCAGTAGCCAAGGCCCAGGCGACTTCGGGAGACCGGAGCCCTAGCAGGACGCCGCGGTGAGCGCAGCCCCGGCCTGGCGTGCGCGCGCGGGCAGCAGGGAGCCGGCGGGAGCGGGGACGGGCGCGACCTTCCGGGGCAGCCAGGGAGGCAGACAGTGCACAGCCCACGTGCCCGGGGACCCGCGGGCGGAGGGAGACTCTATCGCGGTGTGCGCCCCCTTCCCGCAGGGGTCACCTGCTGGCCAGCGTTGCCCTCCTTTACCCCAGGTCGTGTCCTGTGGCCTCGGGGCTCCGCGCCCACTGTGCCCTGATCACTGGGGCGGACCGAGGCGTTTATGAATGGGAGACTCCGGCAGGTTGCTGGGCAGAGCTCGCGAACGTTCAGAGCTGGGCAAAGTTGGAAGTCGTGTCCTTAAGCTGCCCCTCGTGCGGACGAGGATGTCGAGGCTCGCAGACAGGAGTGCCACGTTGGCTGCTTAGCGGCAAGGCGGGTGTGCGTCCCAGCACCCTTGGGCTCCAGCCCCAGTCGCTGCTGGAGGGCGGCCGTCTCCTGGGCCGGGTTTTTCCCTGGGGGTGGAACCTTGCTGCAGAACGCAGCCCCTCGGATTCTGCCTTTAGAGAAATTCATTTCCCTACGGGACCGCTGAGCTGTGTTGTTTCTCCTGAAGTGGACCCTGGTGTTGTTTTAAAGGGGGATAAAGGGACGCTGAAAGGGTTCAGTTTTTACATTCCAGGTGGTACTGAAGGCTGACGAATCCCCCAGGCCAATTGTCTCCCTCAATCCAGAGCTGCGCATTATTTGAATCAATAGCCCGAACTTGGTGAGTTAGTGTGTTAGTTCCCATCACTGTTGACTCTCCTAATAATTCTACCAGTAATTTATAGGATTTGACGAGCGTAAGCTCGGCTCACCTAAAGGGGCTGGGTTCGCCCCGATGGCATCGTAGGATCTGCTGTGCCCTGCTAAGAAAGAAATGCCCATTCGGAAAGGAATGAAGGCCCTGAGAGGCCACATGGTCTGTGTCCTGTTCCTGTATCTCCTCCGTCAGGCACCGCCACCGTCCATTCCCCTCTGGCCTCAATTTTTCCACCTGGAAAAAGGGGACATTAGATTAGGACCTCCATACCCTTGTCCAGACCCCGGATGGCGGCCACCTCAGCAACTGGCACTGCTGTCCAGGCCTGTCCACCACACGAAACCCTTGTGTTGGGTTTTGAACTTGGTTGCTTTAAGTACTCAAGTACTGGGTTTTGGGTGGTTCTGGTTTTAATTTTTTTTTTTTGTTTTTAAGAAAATTAGGTTCTCGATGTCTCATCATTGGCAACCTTCTTCGGGTGGTTCAATAATATCTGGCAGCTAAGGTGGTTTTACTGCCGACGTCCAGGAGACGTCGGCGTTCACCCCAGGGTGACGTTCGGCCCACCCACCCTTCCTGAAAGGCTCACGCAGGTCTTCTGTGTGATGAGGAATAAAGACTGTCCCTTGCGGTGCACAGATAAGTCACTTACACAGTTTGGAAACCGTGCAGAATTGGTGGCTGGATTGGTTACTTTAATACTCTATGTCAGGGGTGCCAGACTCATTTTCCCCGGGGGCCACAGCAGCCTCGCAGTTGCCTTCAAAGGGCTGAATGTCATTTTAGAACTGTATAAATGTAACGACTCCTTACAGTTAATTGAGAGCTCGTAGCTGCCGCTGGGTAAAAACAAGGTGCCATGCGGATAAAACAGGGTGAAGGGCCGGATTCGGCCCAGGGCCCTTGTGTTTGCGCCTGTGCTCCATATTAATGAGCCTCCCTCCCTTGTTGTAGCCTCTGTGAAGTCCATGCCTCAGCGGTCGTTGATTTTCGTCTGGAGGTAGAGGAGCAGGCTCTAGTGTTTGCACTGAGTCAGGGTTTCCAGGAAAGGGGCCTAATTATTTAGAGATGTAACAGGTGCCCCGAGTGGTTCTCGCCAAGCAAATCTGGGCCACACTGGGGTGGGAGCTGTTTCTCCAAGTGCGGTGGGGGGTCAGGTTTTACCAGCTCATGAAGACCGGCAGCATTTCTGGTGCCACCTGAGCCTGCCAGTCAGACTGCCCTTCAACAAGGTCCCCAGGTGATTCGTGTGCATGTGATGGCGGAGAAGCTCCGGGGAAGGGGGGGGTGGGGGGTGGGAGGGACTGTGATGACCACAACCTGTGTTCGTTTGCAGTTGTTCTAAGAACTCGTGTTGGTCACGGTTCATTATCACATCTTTCCCCCGAGGCTATTTGTGATTGCTCTGGTATTACAATGACAATACTTTCATTATTTGCCATTGTATAGATGAGGACTCCCAGCTCTAGAGGTCCATGGGGCCACCCTGCTGGTGGCAGAGATGGCAGACCTTCAGACCAAGGCCTGTGCCACTGGTAGCCTCCTGTTGTTTTTCCACACCAGCTGTTCTGTGGCTTTCTCTAGCAGTCCCAGAACTGGCCCTGTCTGCATTTACAGCTGAGCCTTATGAAATCATGGTTCCACTCAGGCCTCTGAAAAGCTCATTGGATGTGGCTTAGGACATCTGTGGCTGGCTCACTCATCTGGGGTTTGTTTCCAAGGGTTTGGGGATCGTTGGAATGAAGGGCACCTCGCACCAGGGACTGCAGCATTGATTCTCAAAGAAGGTTTTTGGCCTGGGGACTGTTGGTGAGGAGGTGGTGGGAGGGTTAAAGAGACAGGCCAATCAGGAGCCATGCTGGCATGTTGAGCCCGCCCCCTTTGGAGCACTGTAGAGCTGATGTCTCAGCTCCCCCAGGTTCAGGTTCAGGTTCAGTGCCCAGGCAGCAGGCCCAAAGACAGGCAGGCTGCAGAGGACTGTCTGATGGTGAACTCTTGCCTCCACCCAGGGACATGAGGTGGCTGTCATAAGCTTCAGGGAGTTGCCTGAGACGGAGCCCAGCAGAGGAGTGGGCAAACATGAAGTCCAACCCTGCCATCCAAGCAACCATCGACCTCACCGCCGGGGCCGCAGGTAATCCCAGTGAAAACTCCATCCTCTGCCTCAAGGGCTCTCTACATGTGAGACCGAGGGACGCATGGTGCAGATATTACCTTTCACCCCCAAGTCAATATGCCTTAACTCAGAACGAGGCTATCGACCAGAGGTGTAATAGGGAGTTCCGAGCACAGCAGAAGGTAGAGCGGTTTCCATCGTATCAGAACTGTATGAGTCAGGGTGCAGGGTGGGAAGGTCCCCAGTTCACAGCTGGAAAACATCGCACCTCAGAGCGGAGGTCCCTTGTCCTTTATCACATGGCATCACATGGCTGGGACATGCAGGTGATGGATTCTCCTCTAAGCCTGGCAGTCTCAGAGCCCTTACTGTGTAAAAATAACACCGTGCCGTCTCTCCAGGGAATCCCGGTACTATCCTTACTACTGACAGGGAGAGAAAGGGGGACACCCTTTAGAAGTGTCTTTGGTAAATGAGACTGCCATTCACTGGATCTTCAAGCCCTGGAAGGTAATTAATGCGAGGCCCTAGGATTTGCCAGGGAACGGTGGCCCCAGCCCCAGCCCAGACTTTGGCCCACGGGGCACAGGTAACTGCTCCCAGGCGCAGCTTGTGACAGACTAGCCACTCTTGAGAAAGATGACCTTTGCTCAGCCTGATGCTAAGGGCAGCATGGGAAGTGGGTGGCTGGTAACTTGTTCTCCAGATTCCTGAGTCCCATCAGGGCTGAGGAACACTCAAACGCTCAGACTTCCAGGATGAAGACCTTGGTTTACCCTTGCCCCCACCCCTGCACGGATTCCTATCATGGGTTGCAGCTCCCGAGAGTGGAGAGGCCCTGGGGGTGGGCTCTGCACTGTCCTCTTAGGCAGTGGGACCTTGTGGCTCAACAGAGCAAGTGCATTCAGAAAGTCGCCTACTCTGATCCTGTCATTCACTTCGTTGTAAAAGAGAAATTGGGGTTCGGAGGGAAAAAATGTCTTTTCCCACGAACTGAAGGTCGGCCAAGGTGAGCTAATGCGGAAGGCTAGACATGGCACATTGCTGAGGCTTCTCAGGAGTGCAAGTGCCATCTCCCAGTTAGAGACCACAGGCGGGTCCCACCTAAGGAGCAGGGGAAACTAAGGGGTCCTGGTGTCCACCCCCCGGCCTTTGCCTGCTGTATGCCAGCCCCTCACCCTGCTGTGGAATCCAGCTGCAGCCCCTCAGGGCCCTCGCCCGCCCCCGCCCCCCCCGCATTGCCTGCGTGCCCCTGAAACCGTGGGACCATTTGGTCTCTGTGGTCGGTGGGCATTCCACTGCATGAGAGGTTCTCAGCTTTTGGAATTAAATGTCCTTCAGCCTATCAGAGATGTCAGATCTGCTGTGACAGAGTTGAAAAGCCACCTTTTCCCAGGGAAGCGTCTGTGCCCCACCATTGTAAGTTATGGCGCATCTTAAAGCTGTCGATTGCAGCTGTGCTGTTGGGCATCGGGCGCCGAAGGCACGGTGACTGCCATCTGCAGTACTGTGAATGCGTATGGGGCTTTCATCCGAGCCAACGTGGACTTCTCCTGATACCCGTTTCCTGCCCTGGAGACACAGGTTCACCCTCCCCCACAGCAGCACTGACCCAGGTGGTCCGACTTCTGAGAACACCAGGCTCCTCGGCCAGCGGTCTGTGTTCCCCATGGAGGGGCCCGTGGGCCCTGAGCGGAGGAGCTCCTGGTGGGGACCTAGAGCGCCCTCTGTGTGCAGTGCGGACGGGCAGCAGCCGTCCCCTGGGGAGGGGTCTCAGTCCTCACACGAGGAGCCGGAAGGCCCTGCAAAGAACACGCGGAAAAGAGGCTCAGGTGCATTTGTTCAAGTTCACACTGCTTGATGGGGCGAACACCAGGCCAAGACCCGGGCTGCTGCGTGCCTTGACTCGTTCTGTCATCCTCTTGGTTTTACTACAACTTGAGGGGCCGACAGCAGTCCTGGAGGGGGGTTAGTTTGGAGCCTTCGCTGCCCCAGCTCTCTGTAGGGAGATGCTGTTAGGCCTTGGGATTTTCCTGCTGCCCTGCAGCAGGGGCCCTGAGGGGTTTGCAGACACAGCCCACCCAAGGACAGGGTTAGTAGGGACCGCTTGAGGCCTGAGGTGACGTGGGTGCAAGATCTGTGGGTTCTTCTGTGTCTCTCCTTTTTCTTTTAAGCAAACCTCTCCACCAAGCAGTTTTAGTCCCGCTTGTCTACTGGGAAACCATCCTTGTGCGTCTGCAGCTACCATAGGGGAGAGTACAGGAGAGGCTGGGGAGCCCCAGGCAGGAGGATGGGGAAGGGGCTGGGGAAGATGGGTAACTGGATCCTGACCGGACCGAGGCAGCGTGCCTCTCAGAGGTCTGACCACACTCCTCGGAAGCCTGTGGTAGCCCTGCCGTCAGTGAAGACGGCTAAAACATGCCCTCCCTGCTGCGGCTGCTCTGCTGCATGGTGCCGCGTTTAGTCTAACCAGTGCCGTCAGGGAATGTGGCATTTTAAATTGCTGAAGTGTGTCCTCTCCAATGCCGCCGTGAAGAACAGAGCAAAAGCCTCCTCCGAGGGGAATACTTGGAAAACGACACAGCTCTCTGTGTTGCTCAGCTGAATGTTTGTCAACTGCCTCCAGAAGGGGTGAGCTTCCCGCCCCTCTGCGGGTGCACCAGGTAATTCTGGACGAAGGTTGGCTTCCCAATTTTCAGCTCCACCTCCCCTATGGGGTGTCTTCCCCACCGACACCGTCCATGCCCGGTACATTTCCTGAGCAGCTCGTCATTTGGTGACTCCACTACACCAAGAACGGAAAATCCACAGCAGCGAGCCCGGTGGGGTGTAGAGTACAGCCCGGTTTGAGTGCTGGTCTGGCAGAATCAAGTGCAGGGCCAGCCCTGACGGCTCAGGAGAAGGCAGAGGCTCTTTCCATGTGGGTTAGGACATGAGGTGGTCAGAGGTCTGAGCTCCAAGCATGTGGAGAAGTAAATGACTCGTAGCTTCCTTAACTGGTGGGTACCTGAGGTCCTGCTGGCTCCCAGGGGTTGGTGCTGCCGTTTAGAATAGTCCTCACCCCCTGGAGGCGGGGCGACGGGAGTGCCTGGGCAGTCTCCTTTGTGTGTGGTCAGTTACCTGTGAAATTAGCTTACCTCCCTGGAAGGAAGGAGAGAGTTATAGCCAGCATTTGAAAATTCATTAGCCTCCTACCTTCTTCTTGTTAGAAAGGTAACTCTCACAGATAGGCAACAAATATGTATCATAGTAACTGGCTATGTCTGAACCATTCGGGATGATTGTGTTAAAATAGGGAAAACTTCCAGTTAAAATAGTAATGCTCCAAATTAAATGCTTTATTCAGTGTATCTGCATCTAAGTTATCTAAATTACGTACCAACTTTAAAAATTCTGACCTTTACCTCTTCTTTTGGAATAATCTAAGTATTTTGACAGAAGTAGAGTAGTATTTTATTCCAGCCCACCAGTCCCCAGGAGAGAATAACTCCAATTATAGTGATGTGTTAGTAAATTACATTCCACCAATTCAGAACTGGGGGTAATTCGATAAGACAAAGCGGAAATGTATTACCGCTCTCCTACAAGAAACAAACAGTAGTGAGAAGATCACAAAGATCATACTTGTGATTGCTTCAAAGAAGAGATCAAACAGCTCCGACTCTTTAGAAACATCTGTTTCTGTGCTGATAATTAATTGGGAATTATCCCTAGCAGCCCCTCCCCATCTCTACCTTCCACAACTGAGTTGGAGTCACTGTGTATAATATTGAAGTTACGAAATTGTACTTCTTAAATTTTCTTTTAAAAAAAAATTATTTATTTTTAGAGAGGAAAGGGAGGGAGAAAGAGAGAGAGAGAAACATCAATGTGCAGTTGCTGGGGGACATGGCCTGCAACCCAGGCATGTGCCCTGACTGGGAATCGAACCTGCGATGCTTTGGTTCGCAGCCCGCGCTCAATCCACTGAGCTATACCAGCCAGGTGTACTTCTGAAATTTTCAAGAAACGTGCTGGGATGACCTTGGTCAATAACATCACAGAGGTTTCAGGCATGTGATTCCATAAACTCCAATTGCACGTTGCCTTGCGCGCTCACCGCCCGTAGTCTGCTCTCCTGCCATCCCCGCATGTCAGACCTCCTTCACCCTTGCCGCCCCCCCACCACGTTTCCCCTCATAACCCTTCATACTGTTGTCTGTGCCTATGCGTCTGTTTCTTAAATACGTTGTGTAACCCTGCTCTTCGATTTTGACTGGGCTTTAATAACCTCATCCAGGGGTTATGGTTCCTGGCACAGCCAGGGGACAGCCGAGACTCAGTGGCTTTGCAGAACCAAGTGAAGGTGGAAACATCAGCCCGTGGCAGCCCCCAAAAGGCAGACCCCGCCCAGCATCTGGGGATAGAATAGGGTCATTTCAGGTCTGTCTTTTCCTTAGGTGCAGAATTTCTCTTGAAGTTATCTAATGCAATTTAGTACTCTTACAGTATAAAAGCAAGTAAATATGCTTTTTAATACTCTTACAGTATAAAAGCAAGTAAATATGCGGGTTTTGCTAAGCAAAGACACGTTTCAGTTCATTCCTTATCTGTTTACAAGTTATGTATTGGCAGAGTCCAAAGAAAGGTTTTTCTATACCGCCAGCTATTCAACTCCTCGGGGGTTAATTAGCCACTCTGTTTTCTTCATCTGTTGCCAGTTCCTCTGTTACTGTCCCGATACCCGGCAGCACCAGGAGGCATTAGGCAAAGAGAAGGGATTGACTTTCCCCCCTACTTCCTTCCCCGTCCTTTGCTAGGGGCTCACGCAGGAACCCAGCAGCGGTGGCCATTGTGTTAAGCCTTCCTCTCCGTTGTTATATTTGGCCCTTGCTCGACCCCCACTAGGAGCTGAGGTGGAAGGTTCCATCACTTGGTGAGGACCTCACAGCCAAGACCGGCTTCAAGCCGCGACCCCTCCGACCCCCTTGCCAGTGCTGCTGAACACGGGGCCGCCTCTTTGTATCCCGTGATCTTGCCTGTGGTGCGCGCGCGCACGCCCCTCTGCCATGCAGCTCCTTCTGGGCTGGAGCCGGGGGCAGGCACGTAGGTTGTTTACTGGGTGGGCTAGCAGGTTGGGGGTAGCGAGAGGTGAGAACGAGCTGATGCACAGCTCCATGCGGGGCAGGTCCCCGGCCCCCCATCTCCACGGGGCACTGAGCGAGCGGCGCCGGAACACGGCCGCAGACACACACTACAGAAGACTCCCATCCTGTTTGCAGGGGGCACAGCGTGCGTGCTGACCGGGCAGCCCTTCGACACCATGAAGGTGAAGATGCAGACGTTCCCGGACCTGTACAGGGGCCTCACCGACTGCTGCCTGAAGACCTACTCCCAGGTGGGCTTCCGGGGCTTCTACAAGGGGACCGGCCCTGCGCTGATTGCCAACATTGCCGAGAACTCGGTCCTGTTCCTGTGCTACGGCTTCTGCCAGCAGGCGGTGCGGAAGGTGGCGGGCCTGGACAAGCAGGCCAAGCTCAGGTGAGTTGGGGACGCTGGCACTCGTTCCGTTTGTTGTGAAAGCCACATGAAACGCTGTGGAGAAGAGTGTTTCCTTTTTGAAAAAGAACCCCTTCCTTTCTGATGATGAATACCACGTGGCTATGTCAGAATGCTTGTTTGCCTCACACTGGAGGAGGGTGGGCCCTCTGCAGAGGGAGCTGCCCCCCGGGGGGCTTGGGCGTGCTGTGGGAGGACGCTTTTCAGTTGCTGACGGTGCAGCTGCTTCTCTTGTGGGCAGAAGTGCTGGACGAAAGCTGTGGATGCCACGTGTGGCCTGAGCTTTAGGTGCTACTTGGTCAGCCAAATGGAGAATCTTGGAAGAGGTTGCCTGACCCAGATAGGTCTGAGGACAAACACGGACTTGTAGGAAGGGTCAGAAGCACCGGAGAAAACAGGTGAAGCTTCTGTGGCCAAGTCTGCCCCAGACATCGGGCTCTGGCTTGTGTCCTGGCACCCCGATCACTAAATTATACAGGTGCTAAAAAGGATTCAGAACCCTCTGGGATGCTGCACTGTGGTTGCTGTCCTGGTGGTTTTGGTAGGAATTTGAAATCCCACTGCAACTGCGGGGCCCACGTGACTAAAGCAGGTCCCTTTGCTACAGAAGTGTTCTCTCAGAGGCCTGGAGGTCCATAGATGGCTGCGTTTACAGGCGGGAGTTCTGTCTCGATGGATGGAACCTGTTCTCTAAAGGCTGGGGGCGGGTGAGCTCCTCTGGGGAGACTGTTGGTGGGGGGCCGAGCCCCAACCCTGGGGCCCTGCCGCACAGAGGGGTTGGGCGGAAGACAGGAGGTGAGGAAAGCGGCAGAAGATGCCCCAGACTGACGGGCAGAGCCCGTGTGACTGCAGCTCCTCCCACTCGGGAAGACTGGGCCCTGCAGGGCGGCCACGGGGGGATCCTGGAGCGCCCTGCAGTAAAGGCACCTCCTACCGCCCTTGGCCTACACCAGCCCTCAGTTCTGTTTTGGACTCAGAGTCTTCCTTGTCACCTTGTAGAACAGAGCTGGCTTGTCCCCTGTAGGGAAGTGCTGCCTCAGGGGGCGAGGGCCCAGCAAGCCGGGGCTCCAGCCGGCGTCCTCTGAGCCCCCCCTCGCCCTCACCCCGTCAGGCAGCACCTCCCTAATACCGCAGCTGGGGCTCAGGGGTGCCCCCTAGGGATCAGGTCCAGAGGACAGACCACTGAACAGAGCAGCGGAAGGCGAGAATGCCTGTGAGGGCCTGTCGGGAATGTCTGCAGGAGCCCCGTGAACTCCGGTCGGCTCTCGGTTCCGGCACTACTGCCAGGGCTGTTCTCTGCTTTGACCTCTGACTGGACGGGGTGCTTGACCTTACATGGCAGGACTGTTCCGGGACACGTTTGCTGAACTGGTGACAAACAGTCGATTCTTACAAAATCCCATCCTACACCTATCGCCATTTCAATTCCAGCTCTGAATGCCCTCAGACCCCCCTCTGTGCCCCGGGAGATGAGAGTGCTCCTTAGAGAGCCCGAGTCCCCCCGCAGATCAGGTCTGGCCTTGCAGTCCTGCAGGTGCCCGAGCCCTGCCTACGTCTGAGATGGGATGGGCGGCTCCACTGACCCATGCCCCCTTGTTCCCGCAAACTTGGCAAACCCGTTAATGACCCCGATTGACTACTGCTCGTCAGCAGGCTGACACAGGGACCCGAGGGCATCCAAACATGGGTCTGCAGGCTGGCTGAAAGACGGCAGAAGTCATTTGAGGCTTTGGTTTTGCCAACCGGGGGGAAGCAGGAGTGGAGTGGGAAGGAATGGCGTGACTGGGGGGGCAGTTTCCACACCCGGAGGGCTGAGTCTGAGCACAGCTGTACACCCCGCTGTTCTCTAGAAACAGTCTCATGTCCCGTTCTCTGAATCAGAAGGAAGGCCAGGCCACAGGCAGTGTCTTCCTCTGGAGAGAAGGCCGCTTGGAGCCCACCTTCCGAAACCTGGCACCTGCCGTGCATCCAGGCAAGGCGCCAAGGCCAAGCCCCCAGGGGATGGGATATCGGGGCCAGGACAGGAAGTGGCCCTTGATTTGACCCTAAGGTTTGACCACAGTTTATGTAACTATTAGTCTATTGTAACTTTAGGACACCTGAGTGTGGTGGGCATGTTAAGATTTGGCTCGCAGTCTTCGGAAGCATTGTAAGGGCATCTCTGTGCCTGGGGCAGTGAGCTGAGGGGGTCTCTCCCCGAGGCATTTGGAAATCTGAGACTGGCGCTGGTCCAGTGACAGCAGGATGCCAGCATTTAATAGGGGAGTGTCACAGAGCCGCGGTCCTGCTGGGCGCAGGCAGCTCTATCTTTCCTGCCCCCCCCCCAGCATCATTTGCTCCCCATGCCAGGGGTGCCGTCATGAGGAAGCACTGTCTCGGAGCAGGAAGGGTCGTCTTTTCTGACCCCACAACCTCTCAGAGATGTCTTTCCCACAGTTTGTTTCTTAGACTGTCCCCTTCCCCCCAGTCTTGAACTCTGTTGAATTCCCCGTCACAATCCAGCAGAGACTGGCTGGTGGTGCTGACAGATGCAGGCTGAGGAGGTGAATGCTTCTGTGTGTGTGTGTGTGTGTGTGTGTGCACGCGCATGTGTGTGTGTGCACGCGCATCCACACCTCCGTTTGCACCCATGTCCAGCTGCAGCCGGTGGGCTTGCTGACTCACTTGGGCTTCGCCCTCTCCCCCGTGCTCTGTGTTACTGGGGCCAGGAGGTCATCAGCTGAACTTGGGATCTTTTTTGGAACAAGCAACTTTTGGTTAAAAATTTACCCTGGATTTTCATCTGGGGCAGTTACAGTCTGTGTCTGCCCAGGTTGGATTATGGCCCCAGAACCAAGCTGCATTCAAAGCTCAGTGGCAGCTACACTGAAGCACTCAGTACGTGCAGTGCACGTGTGTCCAGGCGGTGGGACCGGGGTCTGTTCTCCCTCCTCTCCATGTGGTGTCTCCGTGTGTCTTAGTTCTGGCTGCCGCATCTAAATGCCACTGCCTTGCTGGCTGAAACAGCAAACATTTGCTCCTCACACGTCTGGAGGCCGGAAAGTCTGAGAGGAAGGTGCGGGCGGGTGCGGTGTGTGGGGAGGGCCCTCTCCCTGGCTCTTAGAGGGTGGGTGCAAGCCAGCCGCTCTCTGGTCTGTTCTGTTAGGGGTTCTTCTGACCCCATCAGAGGCCTCCACTCTCCCACCTCATCTAACCCTAATCACCTCCCCAAAGCCCCCCATTCACACACCGTCACAGTGGGGCTAAGGCTTGGACATAGGACTTTGGGGTCGGGAGACACACACATTCAGTCCACAGCCCTGTGACCCATAAAAAGAGCCCAGGTTTTACGGTCCGGCAGACCCGGGTGTGAATCCTCGAGTTGCCACTCGACAGCGGTGTGACTTCAGACACGTGACTTTCCCCACGTGGAAACTGGTGTGTCGCTGTCAACCTCGCAGGGGTGCGGGGTCCTTGGGTGGCACTGTGTGTCTCTCGCCTCTCACCCACACGCTCCTGTGCTATGTCCTTTCAGCGACCTGCAGAATGCCGCCGCCGGCTCCTTCGCCTCTGCGTTTGCTGCGCTGGTGCTTTGCCCCACGGAGCTGGTGAAGTGCCGGCTGCAGACCATGTTCGAGATGGAGACGTCAGGGAAGATTGCCAGCAGCCAGAAGTAAGCGCCCCTGGGCACCAGCAGCGCATCCTGCTGCCTTAGCGTGTTGAGCGTTTTGTCATTTCATATTGTACTAAAATTAAGTAGTAGATAGAAAAGCAGATTATCTACTGCAAACTATGGTGTTTCCAAACATTTTCCCCACCGGTTGGAGGATAATTTCCTGAACAGACTGTCTGGGGTGTGGAACCCACCACCCCACCCGACAGACAGACATGTGGTACCCCAGAAGTGGAGAAGCCGAGAGTTATACCCCTTTCGGCCTGCATGTGTAAGGCATGACCCCCCAGCTGTGTTGGGAGGCACATGGCTGGCAGCTTTGGTACCGAGAGCTGAGCCTTCACGAGGGCTAATTTGAACCTGGAGATGACTCTTTGGTGCCCGTTCCCAGGGTTCACATGGGTGTTCAGGCTGATCAGCCTGGATCATAGTGGTAACTTCCTTTAACCACCCCACCCGCGCCCCCCGTCCTTCAGAGCCCAAGTTCTGAAGACCCATGGAAACCCTCCTAAGCACAGCTCTCTTCAAGTCTTTTTTTCCCATTACCATTTGGGCATTTGCTACATAAGGGGCTGGGCCAGCAGAATACCATTTATTTTTGCTGCATTTGGATACTCTTTGTTGTAATTGCACTTATTCACTGTCAAAAAAAAAAGGGTATTAGCTCTTTCACATGGTTGATAATAGGTCTTCTAAAAATGTGTTAACCATTTTAATGAAATTTCTCTCCTATAGAATAGTTCGGGCGATACGTCTTGTTAGGAAATGTTTGTATCTATGCTTCTCTGGGTATGTCCTTCCCACAGAAGCCTTTGGTTCCCAGCGCTCCGGTTCCTCTGTTTCATACAGTCCGCTGCTTCCTCCCTGCAGCTGGGTCGGGCTTGCTGCCGGGGTGCCTGGGTGCCTCGCTGTCTCCAACATTCTCTCTCCCTGCCTCCTCCCAGCACAGTCTGGTCTGTCGTGAAGAGCATCCTCAGAAAGGACGGCCCCTTGGGCTTCTACCATGGACTCTCAAGCACTTTACTCCGAGAAGTACCGGGCTATTTCTTCTTTTTCGGCGGCTATGAGCTGAGTCGATCGTTTTTTGCATCAGGGAGATCAAAAGATGAACTAGGTAATGTGCTCGAGTTGGGTGTGCCGGTGTCAGCTTTCCCGTGGTGAGGTCACTGGGGTTCCAGTTCTGTGTGTCCCTGGCTGGCGCTGGGATTTTCCGGACACTGTGAGAAGCAACGCGGCCCTGGCAATTGCAGGCGCCTTCCTCTGGGTGGCGCTGGCTGGGCGGCCCTGGGCTTGGTCATTGTCTCAGGACCGGCTGAAGCCTTGTGTCCTGAACTCCTGTACTGGAATAACACCCGTTAATATGTTCTGGCTCCATTTTAGGGGCGAGGGAACACAGAAATTCCTTTCCCTATGGGAAAGCAGCCATAAATGGGGACGTCACCTATAAATCATCTTGCAATGTGCTTAAAACGTGGTCATAAATCTTGCTAGTGTTTTCAGAGCAGTGACTCTTACTGTTCTCTCCAGCTTTGTTCTGTTTCACTGCTGGACACAGCTAGCGAGGTCTGGCTCACACACAGGTGATCACTTTTTTTCTTAACCTATTCTGGGGCTAGTCAAGCTCCCAGGCTTAACTGTCGTGTTTAATGAGACAGCTGGGGTTTTTCCTGGTAAAGGAAGCGTCGGGGCTGTTGGGCTTGAAAATATTAAACTACTATAGAGTGAGAATGTGGGATAAAGACCTGTGTTTCCGTGGTCTTAGTGGCATTCCTCCTGGGAGAGCATGCCACTACTAGGGGCCAGAGGGCCACCATGCCACCGCAACCAGCAGCCCATAGGTGACCCTCCCTAGGGCTTCCCATCCTGGTAGGATGCGGGTCTGACCAGCCCACCACACCGCGCAGGGCATGCGCTCTTCCAGCCCTGACAGGTGCCTGCGAGAACTGTGCTCCCCCAGCACTGATGTTTTTTATCTGCACCTGGCACAGCCGCTCCCTCAACCTTCGGCTGTGTCTCACCAGCTGTTTGCCCGTGTTCTTCTCTAGGCCCCGTCCCTCTGATGTTGAGTGGTGGAGTTGGTGGCATCTGCCTCTGGCTTGCTGTTTACCCGGTGGATTGTATTAAGTCTAGAATTCAAGTTCTGTCCATGTCTGGAAAACAGGCGGGATTTATTGGAACCTGCATAAGCATCATGAGAAACGAAGGTGAGTCCACTGCTGGCCCCGAGTGCATGGGTACATGGCGAGGGGTCGTGTGGCTGCTGGGTGCAGAGGCATAGTGCTGCTCTGGGCCCTGTCTCTGTGCCTTTCTGGCACCATCTGTGGACTGGTTTCCGACCCCCTTCCTTTAGCTTGATTTTATCATTCTTGAGAATGTGTAAAGTTCTTATTCCTAACCCCTGGGCCAGGTACCTGAGAGGATACTTTGTTCCAAAGAGCCTGGAGGGGCTTGGTAAAATCTGGACATTGTTTAAGGGGACAGAGGTTTTGAAGTCAGCAGTGCTTGTTTTATGTCACATGGGTCTTTTCAGAGGATGACCCTGAGTGCACCACTGAGGGGTTTAAAAGAATGTGCAGTATCCTCAGTCCTAAAACTGCTGGAATTAAAAATGCGCTAAGCAACTTCTGAAGGTGACTTTCTATCAGTTTTTAGAGTTAGGTGGGAGGATGAAGATTTTCTACTTACTATTCATGTAAGTCAATTTTATGCTACTAGTGAGTGAAGGGCTGTGAACTCTTCTGTCTTGATTTTGAGAGAGAAAGCATAGTAAGAGTGTGCAGAAACTGTTCGATTTGTGTCCCAAATAGAGTACAGACATCTTGCATGTTACTAATATTGTAGTAACCCTTCTTTAAGTTTACATTTACTTCAGAGTTTTACAGAGCTCTCCCACCTCAGTTATCTGATCGGAGCTCCATAACCACCTGGAGCATGGCTGACACTAGAAACAGTCTCTGACTTCAGCATGCTCTTCCTGCTGGCCCTGTGCCTCACGGGAGAAGCCGGGATGGGGCCGTGTTTCCTGAGCAGGAACCAGCTTTGCTCGGAGGCCTGACACTGTCCGGTTTCCTGTGGCCTCTTTCATCCCGTCAGTCCAGGGAAATTCGGACATAAGCCCTTTCCTCATGTGTCGGTCTTTGACGCCACTGTGTGGACTTGGCACTATAAAGACGCTCTGCTGCTTCGAGGGGCATCTCCAAGGAAGGGGTCATCTCCAAGGAAGGGGTCTCAGCATTCGCTCACTCTTTTGTCTCCTAGGAGTACTGGCCTTGTACTCTGGACTGAAGCCCACCATGATCCGAGCGTTCCCGGCCAATGGGGCGCTGTTCCTGGCCTACGAGTACAGCAGGAAGTTGATGATGAGCCAGTTCGAAGCAGACTGAAGCGTCCTCACGGGCCCGGACCGGGGCCAGGGGTTGGAGGACTACCGTTCATCTCAGGGCCGCCTGGAGTACCAGACCAACGTGCAATTGTTTTGATTTCAGAGCATTCTGTTGTTGTCTTCTGTTCCTCTGCCCTAAATGTTACACTTCACGGAAGGACCTCTATTTTACGTCATTTAATTTCTGCCCGTAATTGTACTGAAACAGAAAAGTGGCTGCTCTTGTCCGGGGTAGGACCTACGAGGTGAGCCTCCGGCCCTCTGCACCTAACTCAAAAAGAGAAGTGTCGCTTTATTGGGGATTTCGCACAACTGGACGCACACACGTCGCTTGGATGCTGTGTGTCGTGAACCAGACACGGCTTTGTGTCCTGGTTAATCTCAGATCACACCAGAAAACCCCAGAGGTAGCCACGTTCGTGAAGATGTTTATCCGTGATTACCCCTTCTAGGTGTAGGGTCTCTCTTAAAATCTGCTTACCATATGCTCTGTACCAAGTGGTTAAAGTTTTAAAAAGGGTTCCTGTGGTGCTTGAAAACCAAACAGCCAGCTAGATGTTAAAGAGGTAAATATACCTGCAGAATGACGCAGCTTCCATGTTTCTGATTCAAGTTTCAGAGCAGGCCTCCGGGATGTTTCCGAGATGCGCTGCAGTTAAACCTGTGCCATTCACTTTCTGGGTGGGGCCCTCTTCTCCTCTCTGACATGCTGTTGGCTGTGGCCCGAGCACCAGTCCTGCGGAAGCCCCATGGCCTTCACCTGTGCCAGCTCCCTTCTCTCCAAAGAGCTTCTCCTCGGCCTGGCTCTAGGTTAAGGTAGGGCCTAGGGGGAGGGGGCCACACTACCTCTTCATGCTTTATGAAGACCTTGTGGCCGACACCAGCCCTTAGCTTCTGTCTCTGGGTTCTGGCCTGGGTAGGATTCCAGAGCATTTTGTTGGGCCCATTTTGAATCACTCACTAGTTGCCTCCACCAATTGGAAACCCACCCAGGGAGTCGAGTGCCAAAGCCCAGAGAAGCCCTTGTCCCCTGTCTGGTGGCAGAGTGGCAGTGTTTGTGGGTAGAGTCCTCCCCCCAGAACCAGACCAGACGTGTAGCGCGTGCATGCCCCCGAGAGTCACGTCAGGGCTGACCCACTCTCAAGTCTCTCTTGGGGTCTGTGACTCCTTCATCGTGCTTCCCACAGTGTGGAGCCTCATGCACTCAGTGCTGGCCGTCAGCGAGTTGTAATGACAACTGCAGATGCAGTGTGACTTTATAAGCAATAAAACAAGAACAGTAACTTTGATTAAGCTATGCCATATGTGTGTACTAATACCACAACAAAAACCCTCATCCCTCTGATGCCCACAGACGTCAGAGCTTGGGGACGGGCTGCTGTTCTTTGGCCACCTGAGCGGTTCTTCGTCCAAACAGGCTAGAAAACGAGTAGGAAACGAGACCAGCTTCCAGTAGGAAGCAGACTGCTTCGGGCCCACGGTCCCCCGCCTGGTGCCTGTTGGCCTGTCTTCAGCACCGTTGGCAGCAGACCTCCTGTGTCCTTTAAAGGGTTAACTAAATGTCTCCCACAGAGTCAGCCTGAGGCGGGGAAGGAGATGGGAGTGAGGCAAGGGAAGTCAGGGGAGTTATTCCTCATTCTGTGTAACTCATGGTTCAGTATTTGCGTCTAATTTGTACCATTTCAGATATGTACTCCAGACAAAAATATAGTAACTTGAAATTCTGTGTGTAGAGAAATTCCCGTGTTCTGTATCATTAAATTATTTGCCTAATATCTGAGTGTGCAAGAAATTCTTTGCGTGCACTGCAGTTATGTAGCTCGGCTCACTAGAATTCCTGTCTCGCTCCACCAGGCTGCGGAGGCAATGTGTCGGATTTGGCCAGATGCCGTTCTGTGTTTTAAAATAGTTAAACTTCTTGCTATTAAGTTTTAGATAATTCTATTCCACCCACGTTAGTAAAGTCTGCTTAAGAAAACCAGTATCATCCTGATATGTTCTGATGTAAGTTTCCTATGCTCGAAGAATCACGTTAGGTCCTAACAAAGCAACCTCCAGGAAACCCTAAGCAAGTTTTCTTTCCATGAGGGGAAGCACAAGAGTGTGGCAACTCACTGCCTGAAATTTGGACAGATCTTGGAGGGCTGGAGAAGAGAAACCCCAACTGCATCTCCTTAAATCAAAAGCAAGACTGACAAATTGGGGGTTGCCAGTACTGAAAAGGGTAGTTCTTACTCCTCACCGAGCCAGCGAAGTGTTTCCTCTCTGTTCAGCGACGCCTGCCTCCTGACCCGCACTCTGCAGGTTAGTGTGGCAGGAATTTAAAGGGCACAGTACAGCCTGTTTGGCCACACCCAAGTTCCCCTAACACCAATGAACAGGGACTGATGCAGTCATAACGTGGGAGGAACCTGAGAGCGTGTCCTCCCTGGCCCTGCCTCCAGGGAGCCAGGTTAGGCAGAGCAGAAAGATGACTTTTGTCAGAAGCACAACAGGGACCCTTTGTGGGCCGTTGTGAGGACAGAGAGTACACCTGCACCTGGGCCGCCCGCCAGGGTCGATGGTGATGGCGGCTCGGGCAGCCCAGGGCTCCGCTGCCCTCTGTGCCCCTTGGCACCCACCAGCCCTTCTCCAATTAAGGTGTTGCCCCAGGACACTCCCCTCCTTTTAAAAAATACCTTCTGTGGACTTCTGGCCAAGATGGAGGTGCAGGTAGACACACTGCTTCCTCACAATCAAAATAAGGACAACACAAATTTAAAAGCAAAAACAACCAGAACTGCAAGAAAATCGAACTGTATGGAAGTCCAACAACCAAGGAGTTAAAGTAGAAGCACTCACTCAGACCAGCAGGAGGGGCAGAGATGAGCAGCCAGGCGGAGAGGACTCATGGTGAGGCGGTGGCTGGCAGAGCGGGGGTCCCACATCCGTGTGCAGATAAAATGGTAGGAACAACTGGGGAGTGAGACAGACCCACAACCAAGGGCTCCAGCGGGGAAATAAAGCCTCAAACCTCTGACTGAAAACACCTGTGGGGGTTGTGGCAGTGGGAAAAACTCCCAGCCTCGCAGGAGATTTGGTTGGAGAGACCCACAGGGTCCTAGAATGTACACAAACCACCCACCCTGGAATCAGCACCAGAAGGGCCCCATTTGATTGTGGGCAGCAGGAAAAGTGACTGAAAGCTGGCAGAGAGTGGAGCAAGTGGCACTGTTCCCTCTTGGACCCTCCCCCACATACAGCATCACAACACAGCCACGTGGGCTGCACCCCCCTGAACACCTAAGGCTCTGCCCCTCACCATGTAACAGGTGCATCAAGACAAAACCAAAATGGCCCAAACAAAAGAACAGATCAAAGCTCCAGACAAAATACAACTAAGTGACAAAGAGATAGCCAACCTATGAGATGCACAGTTGAAAACACTGGTTATCAGGATGCTAACAATAGCATAAAAAAGACCCAGGAAGCAATGAAAGTTGCATTACATGAAATAAAGAAAAATCTACAGGGAACCAACAGTGATGGGAAGGGAACCAGGACTCAGATCAACAGTTTGGAGCAGAAGGAAGAAAGAAACATTCAACCAGAACAGAATGAAGAATAAGAATTCAGAAAAATGAGGAGAGGCTTAGGAAACTCCAGGACATCTTTAAACGATCCAACATCCAAATCATAGGAGTGCCAGAAGGAGAAGAGGAACAGCAAGAAATTGAAAACTTACTTGAACAAATAATGAAGTAGAACTTCCCCATTCTAGCAAAGGAAATAGGCTTCCAGGAAGTCCAGGAAGCTCAGAGAGTCCCAAAGAAGTTGGACCCAAGGAGGAACACACCAAGGCACATCATAGTTACATTACCCAAATTAAAGAGGAGAGAATCTTAAAAGCAGCAAGAGAAAAGGAGACAGTTACCTCCAAAGGAGTTCCCATTAGACTGTCAGCCAATTTCTCAAAAGAAACATTAGAGGCCAGAAGGGGCTGGGAAGAATATTCAAAGTCATGAAGGGCAAGGACCTACATCCAAGATTATTCTACCCAGCAAAACTATCATTTAGAATGGAAGGGCAGATGCTTTCCAGATAAGGTCAAGTGAAAGGAGTTCATCATCACCAAGCCTTTATTATATGAAATGTTAAAGGGACTTATCTAAGAAAAAGAAGATAAAAAATATGGACAATGAAATGACAACAAACTCATAGCTATTAACAACTGAACCTAAAAAAAAAACAACACAAAAACTAAGAGAACAGCTAGAACAGGAAGAGGACCACAGAAATGGAGGTCACATGGAGGGTTATCAGTAAGAGAGTGGAAGCGGGAAAAGGTATAGGGAATAAGAAGCATAAATGGTGGGTAGAAAATAGACAGGGGGAGTTTAAGAATAGTATAGGAAATGTAGAAGCCAAAGAACTTATATATATGACCCATGGACATGAACTAAAGGGAGGAATGTGGGTGGGAGGGGTTGTGCAGGGCAGAGGGGAATAAAGTGGGGGATGGGACAACTGTAATAGCATAATCAATAAAACAAATTTTAAAAAAATACCTGCTGTAGCAACGACCAGGCCTTCTGAGCTGCTATGAGGGTGGTTAGTGGGTAGCGTGCTGGTTACAACACTGCTTAGTTGGAGCGGTCTGCCCCAAACCCCCAAGCCCCCAAGCCCCCAAACCTCCCCCTGACCTCCCCCACGCAAACCGTTTCTTTAATGTGTTCTTTGTGCAGAGTGCAAGGTTTTTCAGGACTGAATATAGCATTTCAACAGAGGCACTGTGTTTCTTATTTGCTGCTACCTTTGTTTCCCGATGAATTTAACTTGCCAATTACAGGAAAAATCACTCAAAGAAGGGTAATTTCAATAAAGCCAAACCAGAACAGTTCTCCAGGACAATTACGGTGTTATGATCCAGTGGCAGTGATGGCACTCAGACTAACATAACACTGGGTACCAAAGAGAAGAGGACTCCCTGTGGGCACAGGACTAACCAGTGCTCACAATGAAAAGGTGACCTTCCTTCACAGGATCCCCAAGCTCAGGTGAAGCTGGTTTTAGCAGGAGTGGGGAATATTCATCTAGATCTCCCTCCCCTCCCCCGCAAACATTTCCTTCGACTTCACTTGTGATGTTGCACAAAAGCAGGAGTTACTGAAGGTTCTTTATCCTTCACGGTGACACGGTGCCCACCCTCCCCAGCGTCTGTGTGTGTGACCGCAGGGAGCTGGCTCAGCTCTGTGTGGTGCGTGGGGAGTGAGAGACAGGCAGGCGCTGGGGAGGGGCCTGCTGCGGGAACATTGCTGTGGGTTTCAGACGGTCTTTGCTGCCAGTCTGGTGTTTGCTAGTTGGTAAATCAAAGGGAGGAAGAAAACAGAAGCTGCTTTTCTCATATGAGGTTATAATGTGAAACCAGCAGGGACGAAATACTCGTCCAAAAATACAGAACTAAAAGAAGTAAACCCACCATATAGGGGAGAATCACAATTTAAATACCTCAGTTACTTTGATAGTTCTAATTCACGTTTTTAAAAGCGGTAAATGATGTTCCTGTGGACTGTGTCCCAACTTGCCCAAGTACAAAACTTTGTGTGACATATATTCCTTCAAAAAGGAAAAAAAATTGCCATTGCTTTATTCCTTTGTTTATATTTAAATATATTTAATAGATTTTTCAAGAACGTATGTACATGTATGTAAATACTAGTATACCAGGGAGGAAACAGGTTTTGAAAATATAAATATGGGGCAGGGGTTGGGCAGAATATGATTCTATCCTGGAAGGGGAATTATACTCAATCAGATATCAGCTAAACTTGATCAATGGCATCAAAATATATTTCAACTGCAAATTCTGGACGATAAATTTTCCATGTTTTTGGTTTATGGGGATTGTCCAATTTATTCCTTGAAAGATAAAGCCTAGAAGAGAAAAACAAAGTTACATTTTAGGGCTTCCAGGAAAGCCGTTCAGCAGGGCACCTCTGTTTAAGCTTCAATAGATTTGCCGTCTGCGGTTGGTCTCCGCCCCCTTTTCCGTGAGCCAATGTTCCCGCTCTCTCCAGGGAGACGCAAAATATCTTTGTCTTCAGTAACAAACACACAGGAACAACGCATCACTGATTCTTTTAACATTGCCTCTAACGGGATTAATGACATCCGGATTTAATAAAATAAATTTCTATATGAGACAGAAATCAGCGAGAGAGTCTAGATGTGTATTAACATCAGTAATAAAATACTGTCTCTTTTTTATCCTCACCCAAGGATGTGCTTATTGATTGTTAGAGAGGGGGAGGGAGAGAGAAAAAGGGAGAGAAACATTGATGTTAGAGGGAAACATCACTTGCCCGACTGGGTACCGAACCTGCAACCCAGGTATGTGTCCTGACAGGGAATCGAATCCACAACCTTTTGATTTATGGGACAATCCTCCAACCAACTGAGCCACACCAGCCAGAGCAAAGTACTGAGCGCCTTTCAAATGATGAAGTTGGCATTTTCAGCTGATTAACAATCTCATAACTAATAAAAACAGCTTTACCAGGTAGTATGAAAATTTGAATGTCGAAGAAATATTTAAAAACATGTAAAAATGGGGAGGAAAGTGATCTAACTTGTTGCCTCATCTATATGAACATGGCCTTTTAAAGGGCAAAAACTGTCCTTTCTTCAGGCAAAGAACCACTTCTGAGGGGTAAATCGAATGAAGTTCCACCCAGACGTCTATTTGAGGGACTTTGCTCCTGTTACGAGTTAAAGTTTATTGTTTGTATACATCCAAAGAACTCAACTGGTAAAAAATTTTCATTCAATCCCAAGTTCACTCTATTAAAATCCATTAAATGTGTGTGCATTATTAAGTATGTAGGTAAGATGTTCAGTTTACCGTTCCCTTACTGGTCTTGGAGTGTGATTAGATACAGTTCAGGTTTGAAGAACAGGCCAGAATTTGAGCAATGAAAACTATCAATTCCTGCCACACACAATCACAACCACTTCAAAAACTCACCTGCGTGATTCTTTGAATATCATGTTTCCTTTTGCATTTAGTGGTCTGGTCATACCAATAATCTCAAGTTTTTAGCACCACAGAACAAATACTCAAAATAGAGAACTTCTCGAGTCAGGAATGAGTTTCTGGACATGATAAAAGGTTCTTTGGAAAAATAATCTTCCAAACAGTTAATAATTACCTTTTTAAAAGTTGTTCTGAATTTAGTTATTCAAAATCACTTTTAAATAGGAGACTATTAACAATTTTTTTAGCTGTCTTCACTGATAGTATGTTTTGCCACTTCTGCCCTAGTGTATCAATCAGCTTCGAAGCTGAAGCCTCCCAGGTGATGCCTTACTGTGGCACAGGATTTGCTGATGATCCATCATCAGAAAACCAATCCATAAGAAAGAGCTGTCATGTTTAAGGTACTAAGCAGACCTGAGCTTCCATGGGAGGGATTTACTACCACACTCAAGATCTGACCATACTATGTTTTAACCTACAACACCATCATGTGGCAGGGACCCTGGGGATTATCTCAAGAACAGCCACATTTTTAAAATAACCAGGTTAGATGAGTATGTGAATGAAGAATGACGACTTGAGCATTTTTTTGGTTTCTGTAAATTGAGCCTACGGCAATCGACAAAATAAGTGCCCTTACCCCTTACACAGACATGGAAGATAAGGCTGCTTCCCCTGGAGTGTATTGTGAGCCATACCTGTTGTTTTGTATAAAAGACGTGTGGAACCAAAAGAAAAATGGGCAGTTGTCATAGTCTTTTGGAAGAGCCTAAAAATGCATGGTTAAAAAAAATAAGGGTTAGTCTTCATAGTAAAATTGATACCAAGAACTAATCACTCAAAGGGATTAAAATTCCTTCCTCTATTCATTTACATATTTATCAAACAACTATAGCCATTCAGGGTGTGGCACTTGGAGTCTCAGGGATGACCCTAGGGACGCACAGGAGGCGGCTTTAAGTGATTGGTGTTTCTATCGAAATTGCCAAGGAAATGTATTTGTTCTGTGATGGATATTCATACATTTTAATCTGGATTAGAGAGTACTAAACAGAATCTACTAAGGACCTGTGCCTATGTCTGCCCCCAAATATCATCCATTTCTACAAGGAGGAGTTATTATAAAATTAACTGTCATGGATGGTGATAGAAACACCTAAAGTTTTTGAATGCGCTTTCAGCTCATGGCCCTTGAAGATCGTAATGGCCTCATACTCCCAGCAACCTCTGGGCCAGTGCCCCTCCACAGTGCTCCACTTGGAGGCCAATGGCCGAGAGAGAATTCAGACTGGTTCCATTATTCAAGGGGTAATCATTCAACTCAGGAACTATCCCCACCACTTGCTTCAACCTGGGTACGATTTCAGTGTTCAGTAGATTCTCCCCAAGAGGGAGTGAGCAGGGGCTCAAGGAGGGCACAGGAGAGTTTTACATTGATGGACATAGTGTCTCATTGGTGGTTTAGGCCAACAATTTAATAGGAAAATTAATTGAAATTATCAAGACTTGGAAATGTGTTGTAGACAGAGTAATGCCCAGACATACATTTTATGACATATAAATGACACATTTTTGATACTCTGAGCAATGACAGCAGCAGAATTCTTATTTTTCATAAACTAAATATCAAATTAAAAATACTATTTATAATGTATTACATAATGATTCAGGGAAAAGTAAAATCTTCACTTTAAAGTATTTTATAAATTCTGGGGAGCAATGTGTTTTAAAGATATAAAACAAAAATGCAATGCATGCTATGCAGTAAAACATGCCTTTGCCTTTTTCACATCTTAGTTTTTATATTACTTATGTGAAAATTAATACATGTGAATTGTATAGACTCTAGGAAATAAAGAGCAAAAATGTTAAATTACATTATGCTCTTTTTTAAAAAAAATAGTGTTATGGATCTGACTTGGTTTTGTTTTCCTCCCTGGCTAGGAGTCAACGTCGCCCTCTTTCCTGTCGGGTATGTGACAAAGGCAGCCCCAAACCAGCATCTTTCAAAAGGCCCAGCGAGAATGGCGGTGGAGGCGGTGTCTGACCACTCACCGAGGACAGGAACTGCACTTTCACGTCGTCGTGCAGAGGTGGGCAGCTGCAGAGATAGATGATCACTCTGTCTCTTTCCACATCGTGGACTATCTGTGAAGGGACACACGGCATTCAGGGAGCGAAACACTGCGACAGCTCATACCCAGATAAGTCTATCAGTGGAGTTCTTGGAGGCTTCCTCTATTTACCAAGGACTTTTGGTCTCATAACCCTATTACTACATGTATAAATAGATGCTAATCATTATTTCCATAAAGTTGTGATAATGTTTTCTACATTTTAAAAGGCCAATAGGTTCGAGGGTTGTGGAGGGTGGGCACTGTTAAAAGGCAAAGCATTCAATTTTCTACTCGGGTTTACCCCAGTAAACATTACTGTCGCATGTGTTGTGTGTCCCTGGGTTTTGTATTTGGGGGATACAGTAAGATTTCAAGCTGGCATTCACAGTCAAAGAGCAATGCCTAACTGGTCATGTTTTGTCAAACAAACATCACAGGCCTTGTCCAGGGCAGATCACTCAGTGAAGAGACCAAAGAGAGGCCAAGTTTCTGGAATGAACTCCTTCGAAGCCATACTGAGTATTTCTTTGTTATCAATTCATCCTGGTGTAGTGGTGCTACCCACAGTGAGAAAGGTCTCTGCTAGACCCCATGGACACCCAAAGGAAGGGGCAGACTGAGTTGGTAGCTCAGGGAACTGTGCCACAAGGAACAAGAGCAGGATGGCATATAATGGCGTGTCATGCTGTGTGACGAAGGCTGAGTATGCTGCTGTGTGTTTCAGGGAGGTTAACAGGCATTGTAAAGTGAGAAAGCATAACTGAAGAGGCAGAACTTGAGCAGGATGTGGAAGGATTTCTATAAATAGGATTTCTGTAAAGAATAGAGTTCAGACAAGGTATGTGTGGAGGTGAGGGAGGAGGAAAGACCAGTTAAAACATGAAGCAGAAATTACAAAGTTGTGTTCCAAGGGCCAGCTGGATCCCAGTCTACTTGGACAGGAGTCTGCAGGTCAAGAAATTGATGGAAATGAGTTCAAGTATCATAGGGCTGTATCTTGAGAGTTGGAGAGCCAGGGAAATAAGAATGAAGTTGTGGAAGACTATGGTGGGGCGTTTCCTATGTGACAAAGTGGCCTGATAGTTATTACAGAGGACATTTACTGAGTCATTTAGAGCTTACAGAGCCACTTCGCATGGATTAACCAATTTAAATCCTCCCAGTACTAGAAACATAGTCTTTATTTTACAGATCAGAATATTGAGACAAAGATATTAACTGTCTTTGACTATGGGCACACAGTGTGTCTTCTGCTCTCCCTACAGCTTTTTACCATGAGAGCAGTATTTCAGCATGTGCATTGTAGGACTCTATATTCTGCATTGTATAAGGAGAAAAAAGGTAAGGGGACGATTGTGGAAATATAGGCATGAGCAAATGGGGTCCTGGACTACGTGGTGGCAATAGGAATGGAAAGGGAGTGCAGAGAGACTTCAAAGGCATTGTCAGCAGGACACAGGCGGCCAAGACAGTGAGAATAACCAAAGATAATGCCAGCTTTGAAGGCCTGAGTGCGAGAACGCTGGCGCCATGAGCAGAAGCGAAATAAAAGCAAATTTGATTAATTTTGATCGATGAATGTATTTTTTTTCTTTTCATTGACTTTATTGGGGCGACACTGGTCACACAGTTCTACAACACGTCATCTATACACTGTGTTGTGTGTTCACCACTCGGAGTCAAGTGTCCTTCCATCACCATTGATCCCCCTCTGTACCCTCCTCCCCCTCCACCCCTCCACGCACTCCGTGGCAACCACCACACTGTTGTCCGGGTCTGTGAGTTTTTTCTCTTCTTTTCCTTTTCTGGTCGATCTCTCCACCCCCAGCCCAGCCCACTTCATGACAGCTGTCAGCCTGCTCCCTTTCTATGGGTCTGTCTCTATTTTGCTGGTTAGTTCATTTTGTTCATTGTATTCCACATATGAGTGAAATCGTATGGTGTTTGTCTTTCTCTGACTGGCTTATTTCATTCAGCCTAATAATCTCCAGCACCATCCACGCTGTCACAAAGGGTAAGATTTCCTTCTTTTTATGGCTGAGTAGTATTCCACTGTGTAAATGGACCACAGCTTTTTCATCCACTCATCTACTGATGGGCACTTGGGCTACTTCCACATCTTGACTACTGTAAATAAAGCTACAGTGTACATAGGAGTACATATATTTTTTCAAATTAGGGTCTCAGATTTCTTCAGATAAATTCCCAGAAGTGAAATTTCTGGGTCAAAAGGTAGCTCCATTTGTAATGTTTTGAGGTAACTCCATACTGCTTTCCACAGCGGCTGCACCAATCTGCATTCCCACCAACAGTGCACGAGGGTTCCCCTTTCTCCACATCCTTGCCAGCACTTGTTGGTTGATTTATTTTGAAAAACCTATTTGGAATCATGAGTTAAATTTAGCTCCAACTTGCATTCAAACCCAGTGGTACCAAATTAGATAGCACCCCAAAGCAACGTTGCCTGGGTTTGGCCAGTCCACATTCTGAACTGACACTGAAATTTAAAACAATGATTTTTGGGTCATGTGTTCTCTTACCCTACAGTTTTTAGAAGCAGAACAGAAAAAGACAATCTTTCGGTGCATTATTATTTGTACTTTTAGATCACTTCCATTGCCTTTTCCAACACCTGGATGAAAATAAAAAGTCAGAGTAAAGATCAAATGTCTCAAGAATTAAAAAGAAAAGAAATCCCAGCTAACAACGTATCAACATTAATCATATGAGTTTGCATGTATTTTGCCTTTGAAAGACAAGGCTTCGAGCCAATTCTGTCTCCTCAAGCAGACTTTATTAGTCTGGAGGAAAGAAACAAAAACAAAAGACTTATACTTCAGCTTCTAAGCTTCATCTGTCTAGAAAATAGAAATTAGGGAAAGTGACTGGCAGCCTTTCTTGCTAATGCATTGCTATCTTCAAATTTCAAATCATGATATTTCTTAACAGCAGTCTAAATTCCTCTTTCCCTTGTTCCTAGAGAGCAGTTTCTGTGACAATATTGGACCCCCAGGCATTCCTGCAGTGTTCAGTATCGTTTATAGCTAAATGGTTTTTGGTCCTTTTTTCCCAATTCCCTTCCTGTAACCTTTCCTCAAAGGGCTCGTATCTCAAGCCTCCAATTACTTTTTACTGCTTTCCCCTCAACCCTGCATATTTCAGTTAAATATGCACAGGACTAAACAAAAGTACGGAACTAAAACAAATACTCCCGTAAAGCCATACAGTAATCATTCTCGATTGCTCCCCTCACATTATGTTGGTTTTGTTTTCATCTACTTCTGTTTCTACTAATGGCACCTTATTACCTGGTCGTTAGGACTCTGCCTGCCTCGGTCCCCCCAGACCACCCTGGCTGCCAGAGATCAGTGAGGCAAGGACTTAAACCAAGTTACGTACTCATCACGTGATAAGAAAAGGGCATTGATTTACAAACTTCACTTTATTCCCACGCATTTAAAAAAACTTTTAAGTGATCACATGATTTCAAAATGAATGGTAAAAGAGACAGGAATTGAAAAATCAATGTCTTACGCACCTCACACCTGTTTAGGTCTCCACCCCCAAGCAGATAGCCACACTTTCTGTTTCTTGTTTTATGCCCTTACAATCAAATGTAAATACCTATTCTCCCACAGGTTTTACAAACATATACACACACAAATGTAAAATCACATTTCTTCCTTTCTCCTGGTGGACACTGTTGCATAGCAGAGCACTAGGCTGTACCTTGCCCTTTTTAGAGCACGTGTTGAAAATTATTTAACTCATCCATTAACGAGGGACCAGCACACTGCTGTAGCCAGTCCAAAGTCTGGCACACTTATAGGCAGGTAAGATGCGGGGCTGGCAGCCAGTTTCTGGCCCCACCCCTTGCCTTTTTCTTTCTCCCTCAAGGCTGTTTCCCTGCTGCTGGGGGTGCTGGTGGATCTGGTCGACTCTTCTGAAGTGCATACGGGTTTTTATTCCTGGTAGTAAGTGGTAGCGGCTGGGGGTTAAGGACAGCCCACAGAGCCCAGGTTCCCCAGCTCCTCCTGCTTGTGCAGACTCAGATGAGGAGACCCACGCGCTGACTCCTAGAAAGCATTTCTGGGCCCTGGCCTGGACAGGGCCCTGCCTCTGCGTACCCCCACCGCTGCGGCTGGCCAGCGCTTTATCTGAGCACCCACTCCTCGGCTCTGCTCCCCAGCCAGGGCTCCCAAAGGGTGAAACCAGGGCGATGACACAGACGTAGGTGACAAAGTGAAATGGGCGTGCCTCTGCCAAGACAAACCTGAAGCAAAGGTGGGTGTGGAGAGGAGGAGGGTGCATCTAGCACCCACGGGCCCTTCCTGTCTTCTGACTCAAAGGATCTGCTCTGAAAAGCCCACCCAGCCATCAGTGAGAGCAGGAGAAAAGGGAAGGGGACAGAGTACCTCACACTGGCGATGGGGAAGGAAAAGAGAAGATGCCCAATGGCTGGTAATACGGCTGCAGCACTGCGGGCTGACGGCAGTGCCAGGGGGTCCCATGCGAGGATGTCCAACAAGGCAGCTTCGAGCTGGGGGTGCCCATGCACATAAGTATGGGCAAAATCCCCCCAAACAGTAAGATCATCACTCTCCCCAATTCTCCAGTGATGCATACAGCGCTTACCATTAATTGAATAAATAACAATTTTTCTTATCTTAAGCAAGTTTCTTGGAGGGAGAGTCAAGTTATAGATGTTTTTCACATCTGCAAAATATCCTACATATCGACTCTGGAAAAGAAAACAGAAGCCTCAGTTTACGCAGTGATGAAAGGTCAAAAATTAGCATACCTGAATTTTTTCCACACTGAACTGAACGGGAGCCATTTAGTAAGGAAATGTTTTGGGTGCCTTTGTTAACCATGCATTCCTAGGGGTGTTGTCTCATGACCGGACATCTGCGTTGGGATAAACGCCCTGGAAAGTCACGGGAAAGAGCAGGTGCTGCTGACAGCTGCCGCCGTGGAGAGGGTGAGCTGGCCGAGCCAACACAGCAGCTACCTCCCAGCAGGACGCAGCCACCGGCAACTGGGGATGAGTCTAGCTGAGGGTTGGAGCTTTGCTGTGACTGAGCTAGAGTTTTCGGTTTGGCGGCGAGTAGCCTCGCAGGCATGAGAGGGGATAGAGGAAAACCTTAAGGGGAAGACCTCCACAGGAAGAACTCCCCCAGTTCTACATGTGCAAGGAAGCTCTGGGAATTCCCTTAGCCTAGCCCTTCTCTGGTGGCAAGCAGCTCACTCCTGTTGAAGAGTTCTGAGGCTGAGTCAACTGGACCAAAAAGTTCATGTGCTTCCCTACCCACCAGGAAATGCTAAGAAAATTAACTGCCTTACTGCCCTGGCCAGCGTGGCTCAGTTGGTTGGATGTCCTCCTGTATACCAAAAGGTTGGGGGTTCGATTCCTGGTCAGGGCACATGCCTAGGTTGCGAGTTCAGTCCCCAGTGGGGATGTTTATGGGAAGCAATCATTCAATGTTTTTCTCTCTCTCCCTCCCTCTTTCTCTAAAATCAGTAAAAATACTAAACACTTTTTTGAAAAAAAAAAAAATAACTGCCATACTTTCCCTGAGAAAGGGCCAGTGAAAGAGAAAGCTCGTGCAAGTTCTGAACCCAGGGGTGCATGACATGTAGTCCACAGAGAATGGTGGGCAGTGCAGGGTCAGAAGGTGGTGGCATCTGAGAGGTGCCACCCACGCAGCAGGAACTCTGTCCCCAGGCCGACCGATGCAGCTCTCCACACACCACACCACACATACGCACACATGATATTCTGCAAGGGTCGGATCACCCTAGTGGAGCGTCATGAAAGACTCAGTTCAGACTGCCGACGGCAGTTTGGAACCTCCTCCCTTCTCTGGGAAGGGAGTCAGCGTGTCAGCAATCACCAATGTCAAGTGGGAAGCAGGGTGCTCTGGGGGGAGCTCGCCCAAAACTCAGGTCTCAGCCTCTGGGAGGGGAGGGAGGCCTGTCATCGGGCACCCAAGTGTGGCTACCTGACCACCAAGGAGAAGCGTAAATTGCAACCACAAAACAGATGCCAATCTTCACCCAATTCCCCAGAGGACCCCCTCTTTACAAAGAAAACTTACCTGAGAAGGAGTTTCTACTCCCTGAAATTTATTGCTGGTGGTTTTATCTGTTCGTCGTTCTCCAAAATAATGAAGGCTTTCCTGTGGAAACGGCAACAATCCAATCGTGGTTCACCCGCCCTTTCTGCTCCTGTGTAAGGCATTCTTAGAGTTTCTAAGGGCACACATTTCCCTAAGTCCTCGGTCTTTGGGCAGAGGCTACCCCGAGTGCCAGAATGAGCAAAGCCACATCAAGGCTTGCTCTCATTCAGAGATTCATCAGGATGTGAACTGCAGAGCTGGAGAACTTACATCGTCTGATCTGTCTTCCGACCTTTCCATCTCACAAATGGAGAAGACAGAGACCGAAAGGAAACCAGTGGCCTTTCGTGGGAATGTGTGCAGCCAGTTAGACACAGCATGGGCCTGGCGCACCGGGCCCTGGCTCTCCGGCTAAGGCTGGGGATCAGTGGCTTTCAAACTTTTTTATTTTAAAAGCCACAATCCATATTAAGAAACCAAGGAGATGCACACACCCAACTGAGACAGAATTTCACGAGACAATACTTACCTTTCACGTTTCCTAACCTATTCCATGTTATTAAAAAAATACAAGTCACAATCCAATGACTCATGGATAGATTGTGATATATACTTTAAAAAACTGGCCTAGCCCGTGGCTGCTGTGGCTCAGTGGATTGGATGCCAGCCTGCGAACCAAAGGGTCACCAGTTCAATTCCCAGTTAGGGTACACACCTGGATTGTGGGGGTGTGATGTTTCTCTCCCTCCCTTCCCCTCTCTCTAAATAAATAAATAAAATCTTAAAAAAAACACTGTCCCCGAGCATTCATGGTCATAACCTGTGTGCCTCAAACTGGAACGGAAAAGATGGTGGAAACTGAGCATGGGGCATCGTGCACAGGCGCTGCTTCCCCACTCGGCTGCAGGCCCAGTGAGGAGCCGAGCTGCTGGGAACATGTCCTCTGAGTGGAAACTTCTCAGCAAGATCATAGCAGAAAAAAAAGACCGAGAACCCTGCTTTAAGAAGTATAAACAGCCCACCCTATCTTCTCGGAAATTTCCAGGGGGCACAGACCCCACAGATATTGCGTATGCAAAGATAACACTCAGGAGAGGCTTTGTTCTGAGTTGGAACCTAGCACTTCTAAGGATCAAGGTCCTTCAGAGACTTACCTAACCAATCTTGCAGTTTGTCTTGTGAGCAAGGAGGAAGTCCCATAACTGGTTGGAGTAAGAGCAGGGCCAGACTAGGTGAGACCGTGGAAGTCTTGGTTGCTGAGGTTTCTTGAACTTGCATGACTCAACCTTACCTTACCTTAACCTTGCCCCCTACTCGGTGCTTTCTTTATTTACAATGTTGATATCGTATATGTTATGGATATTTTTGCATTGATTTTGATTTTTAAAAATATTTCAGTAGAATGTTATTTATTTCCACTACAGGTATTTGGGCATTCTCTTAAGTTTGTGCCCCAGGTGAGTGTCGTGCTGGCCTCACCCTGGTCCTGGACCAGAGTAAGAGGTGTCTGGGTCAGTTATAACTAACGCAAGTGAACGAGGAAGGGTTAAAACCAGGCTTTCCCATTACAGCCTCTCCAATCACAAGTCCATCAAGTACCACGACTCACACAACCATCCTCCCCACCAGGGACATTCCAGAACGAGCAAGTTCAACCAGCTTAGGACAAAGTGCGCAGGCGCACCCCTCCTACCTCCGCGGTTGTGAATATCCCACAGGCAATAAGGTAGGCGCAAGCCATCGTTCCAGTTCGTCCTAGGAAAAGAGAGAAGTTCATGAACCATTGTCCAGGGTCGTACGTGGTCTAAAAATACTCTCAGAAATATTCGGGGGTCATTTTGCATTGGTTTCCTTTAACTCTAAAAGTGCTTGTTCAGAAAATTTCAGTTCAGGAGTAGCTGAAGCTGTTTCATGGCTCCGGGGTTCTGCCGGGTAATCCTCCGCACCGGGAGCAGGTGCTCGCACGCGCTCCAGTGGGCCGTCCCCACAGCATCGCAGCTGGGGGGTGGGGGTGCAGTCTCTGGCAGAGGCAACCTGCCCCACTCTAGGAATGGAATGCTGAAGAGCTACTCGCCGATTAAGAACTAATTAAATATGCTGTTTTTCTAACATCGGTAAAAGAACATGGTTAGAACCCAGAACACCATCTAGCACTGGCAATACCCACTCTTCCTTCCATTTTAGTTTTTCAGTGTGTTACAAAACATATATAAAAGTAGAAAACAGTGTACTGTACGCCCATGTACCTGGTCCCCGGATTCTATAATTACTATATTGTATTATTGCATTTGTTTAATTTCTCTCTCTTCCTTCCCTTCTTCCTTCTCTTCTTCCCTTTTTCTTCCTCCATTTCCTCCTCCTCCTCTCTCTCCTATAGCATGTAAAAACAAACCCTTGATTTCATGTCATTTCATCCTCCAAGTCTCTTATGTTTTATTACAATTTATATTTTTGTTGTGACATACAGACTTGAGTTAAAAAAATATGTTGCTTTTTAAAATTTCTGCAGTGATCTGTAGCTTTTGTCTTACCAGTATATGCTGAACTAATTTTATGTAATTCCAAACCTACCCTTTTAACCAGATGCACTCCATTTTCTAGCCTATCCTTTCCAAATAAACTGCTAAACTTCTTTTACAGCCCACAGTTTGAAAATCACTGGTTTAAGCCAAGTACGTGTAAGACAGGACTTTGTACCACCCCACTCTATGACAGATAAAAGTTCCGTGACAGCCTGGCTTTCAGTCGCACAGAGACTGTTAACACGTCACTTTGGGAGGACCTCACTGGGTCTCTGTAACTCTGATATTGTCCTTTTGAAAAACACTTTAGCAGATTTGCATCTTGATGACCGAGGGTAAGTACAACCACAGCCACAGCACACGCCCTCTCTCCAGCCTCAGGGAATCATAAAAACGATATTGCCTATTTTCACTTCAAACATAAATGTGTATTTATTCACTAAACTTCTGATATTGGACAAAGGTTTTGGAGTTTTTTCTTGGAAATACCAGGTCTGTGGTCTAGACTGTTGCATCATCTATAATTTCTAGTTTCAGAATTTTGAAGGCCAGCTGGGTGCACAACCCTTCTAGATTTACGAACAGAATTTTTCTCCCAGCGTTTTACATTAGTCTTACTTGTATTTAACAAGTTAGTTGTAGCCACTCAGCTTCACTGAATCTTTTTGAAACATTTTCTTACATTTCATAAAACTCTAACTTTTTCTGTTCACTTTGCCATTTCACAGATCTGTGCAATACTTGGTTACTTGACATCAGTATAATGACAAGGGGAACTGGCAGACCCTGGTAGGAGCAAGAACAAAAGGCATCCTAAAGAGAAGCTCCTAGCTGCAATTCGTCACTGTGTGGGGGGACACAGACAGGTGAGTTTATAGAGGGAATGGAGAACACCACGTGATCCACCAAGCTGGTTAGACCGGAGTCAGTTCCAGGGCTTTTGTTACCCTGAAGTCGGCTGAAGCCTCTCACTCCTCTAAATGTAATACAATCTCTGGCTTTCACAATTACAATAACCAAAATTTGGGTAATGCCTTACAGACCTCATGTGATCTTTACAGCAACTGTGAGAGATAAATAACCCAGGATAAGGAAGGAGAGACTGAGCTTCTGCAAGTTCAAGAGACTCACATAGTCAAATAGCAAGATACATTCATGCTAACTCATATGACCTTTTACAACAACCCTTAAGCTTTATTTTTTTTTCTCAAGCCCTGTCCATCGCCACTCCCCACTATGTAGAACTTACAAACTAAATTGTGAGATTGTGCTTTTCTAACTGGGTCCTAGCTGCTGCTGCTGCCGCTAGTGCATGGACCACACCTCAAAGCTACGTGACTATCTCTGAACAAATACAATGGAAAATCGGTAATAAAAACATGGCTAGAACTCCTGAACACTAGCTGATTTTAAAATAACTTAAAAATAATCCAGATTTTAAAAAAATTGCTTTTACATAATCTCCATGGTTAAGAATTGGGAGATTTTTGGAATTATCTTTAGGAGAATTAGTAGAATAATCATGAATTATTCAAAACTAAAGGAAAACAAAAACAGTACCTATAAAATAACTGGAAGTTAGCTAAGGCTGTATTAACAGGAAACTACATTGACTTTAAATGCATAGATAAGAAAGTTGTAAAATTACAATTTAATTAGCTGAGTTTTTTGTTCAAGAAGGTAAAAGAAAACAAATATACTCAAAATAAGTAGGAAGTATATAACTATTAAAGTAAAAATTAATGAAACACAAATTAAAACAGGATTAATAACATTAAACATCAGGTTTTTCCCCAAGAAACTAATAAACAAATCTCTTATAAAATGAATCCTTTATAAGAAGAGGCACAAATTTAAAAATAAAAATAAGGACAGAATTATTACTACAGCAGAAATATGAAAACACTGCAAATATAATTTTATGGGAATCATTTTAAAATTAAAATTTTAAATTTCAATTAATAAGTTTACTCAAGAAGGAAGACCTAAATAGAACAATAACATTGCATTAAAATTTAATTTATAATTAGTCTTTCTCACCGCCGCCCCCTAAAAGGACAAGATGAGATTTATATCAAACCCATAAGGAAGCAATAATTCCTTTTATGTTTTTTAAATAATAGTACAAAATGAAGAATTCCCAGCCCATTTAACAATACTAGTATAACTGATTCCAAAACTGCACAAATGTAATAGGAGAAAGGATAACTTTACACTAGTCTCACTTATGAATATAGATGTTAAAAAATTAATTGAAGTATCTGGAGAGTGAATCCAACAATGTAGAAAAAATGTGTATCACTGTCAAGTGCCATTTATCCGAGGAATGCAAGGATCATCTTATATCAGGAATCTATATTAATGTAATTTATTACATTCACAGATTAAAAGACATAACTTGCAATAATCTCAGTAAGTGCAGGAAAAGGCATTCACTAAAATTCAATTATATTCATAATTTTAAAAATAAAAACTAGGAAACTTCCTTAAATTGAGGAAGGTGTCCTGGATGGAAGACTCAGTATTGTAAAAATTTCAGTTCTCTTTGCTCTACAGCCCAAGGCAACTCCAAACAAAATCGAATCAAGTGTGTTTATGTGTGTGTGTGTACGTGTGTGTAATCTGACTAGCTGAGTACAAAATTTAAATGGAGACGTAGATGGCCTAACCGAACCCAAACAACTGTGAAGAAAAGCAAGCAGGGTGGACTCCCTGGCCGGTGGCAAGTAACATAGCTGTGCTATTGGCGTGCAGATAAATAAAGACCAATGAACAGAACAGAAAGCTCAGAAACAGACAACGGCCCACAGAGTGGTGAAGAAATGAAGGTCCAGTGGGTGTGCTGAAACAACTGGGTGGTCACATGGGAAAAGAGGCAACTTGACCCTTTCTTCACACTGCACACAGAAATCAATTTCCAGTGGAATGAACCTTCTATAAGATAATGTAGGGGAATGCCTTTTAAATGCATCAGGACACAAAAACAAACACTAACCTTATAAAGAGAGAGAATGATAGCGTACATTGACTATGTTAGAGCCAAGAACTTCTGTTAACCAAATGCTGCTCATAACAGAAAGAAGCAAGTTCGAGTGCAGAAAAGGTTTCTTGCAATGCATACAACAAATAACAAGGCTGAAAAACCCAGAACACATTAAAAAAACTGTATGTCAAATGGTAAAAAAACAATCCAGGAGAAAAATGGACAGAGAAATTGAACAGAATGTCACAAAAAGATAGATATCCAACAGGCCAATGAACCTTTGAAAACTTTCTCAGTCTTCTCCGTAATCCCAGAAATGCAAAGGAAAGCCATCGTGAGACACAGCTCCACACCCACCCAGAACTAAAAGTAAAAAGGCTAAGAACTCACGTGTCGGGCAAGATGTGGGACACGGTGCTTTCACGCATTGCCAGTGGAGTGCCAACTGGCACAACCATTTGGGGACACAGATGACATTGTCTGTGAAAGTCTGAGATGCACTCCTCTAAAACACAATGATTTTAGTCCCAGGTATGTGCTCGACAGAAATGTGGGCACGAGAATCATGTGCATTATTTATCAGAGTAAAAACTGGAAACAATCCAAATATAACAGAAAAAAGTTTCCATTTACAGAAGCAATATGCCTGATGATAAATTTAACAGAAGATACACAAGACCATTTGGAAGAAAAGTAGGAAATATTATTGAAAGAGAAAAGATGATCCAAATAAATAGAAAACTATTCAGTATAACTCAATATTGCAAAGCTTCAGTTCTTTCAAATTAATCTATAAATTTGACAGTTCCAATAAAAATCCTAAACATATTTTATTGTAGAACTTGATAAAATGATTCTAAAATTAAATGTAAAAGGCAGAAGGCAATCCTGTCTTTATCAAGATACATTATAAAGCTATAAAAATTATAATAGTGTGGTATAGAAAATTAAAACATAGTCCCAAACATTTGAGAACCCTGGTATATGCCCGAGGAGGGATTCCAAGTCAGAGAAGAATCAGTGAGCATGCAATAGACGCTGTCTATCCCTGTGGGAAAAAGCACCTCTTCCAAATTCCAATTACATTGAAGACCCAAATGTAAAAAATGAGATTTTCATATTTTGTAAGTAGAGTTATCTGCATTCCCCCAGTGCACGGGTGGATTTCTTTAACACAAAAAGCACAAACCACACCCATAAAAAGATTGACAAATTTCACAATGTAAGCAACACACATCTCTACGACAAAATAAATCATAATCAAATTCAAAAGACAGCTCAGCAGGAGAAGATATTTGCAATATAAATTCCTGACAAAAATTTAGCATTCAGATTATTTAAATAAGTCCTATACATTCATAATAAAGTATTTTGAGTAGCACATGACTGGTAATGTGCAGGTGCCAGCCACTGAGAGCAAAACCAATATGAATGAAAGGCTGGAAAAAGACACTGATCTGGGGCACACCAGCTGAATACCAACCCTCCAAACAATCCTCAAGGAAAATCAATGAAAAGCACGTGAACACAGAATAACATAAGTCCCCTCTCAACAACAACAACAAATTTAAATTAGAAATGAGTATTTTCCTTCAAGGAGGGACTGAGCTTTATCAGAAAACGGAAGTCAATGGCTTACACTATGAGCCACATGATGTGGCTATTTTTGTAAGTAAAAAACAGTCAAAAACTGGCAATTCCATATGGTTCAACCTCTGTGTTCTCTATTAATCCATGGTATTGTAATTTGCCAATATTCACAGAATATTTCAACCTGCAGGACTAACAACAGAACTTGCCCACTACTAATGGGCTTGAAACTAATTTTCATGTAAGACTAAAACTTGGGCTACTCAACCATATAAGGCAGTTTCAAAGTGCTGTGTTTTCCTGGAAGTCAATGTAAAAAACCAAATATGTCATTCTTTGTCAGAAACTTTAAATTTTGTTTAGATGACTATTATTAAAAGCCTAAAGCTAAATGAGAGAAAACCTAACTTAACTTAAATTGGTTGGATTTACAAATGGCTTTTTAAAATAATTCACCCCTACCAAAATCGACTTTTTGTGTCATAGCACTATAAACATTTCAGATAATGTTTTGTTTATGAAATAGCATTACTGTTGCCCCCTTGAACCTTAAACGGGTCTTGCAAAGTTTAAGAAAAATCTTAAATAAAATTAAAGGGCTTTGCCAGTTTCTAAATGTTAACCAAGTCAGTATTTCGGCAACTCAAAAAGGAAAAAATCCAAATAGTCCATAAGGGGAAACCAGGCTCAACCTTCCTTGGTTCTTTCCGCCAATTTTCTTTCCTTCCTTCCTTCCTTTTCCCTCATTTTCCTTCAGTCTGGAAGCTAATATTTGAAAATGTTAACAGTCACCAACACTAAGAGCAGTATGCATCTTGTTCTTGAAGTTCAATATACTTTTCTAATTTCCTAAGAAAAGGAGAAATAAGAAGAAAAATGCGTTTACCTTTGCCTCCCATGCAGTGAATCACTACAATGTTCTTGTCATCTTGCGCCATCCACTTCTGCACTTCTTTGGAAAATTCCAACATCTCACTGATTGCAAATGTAAGACTATTAGTTGACTTAAAAAAGACTTTCAGAAAATCAAGCCCAGTGTATTTATCCCTCCTCTGACAGCCCCCTTGGCATAACACTTACCTCAGAGAGGGCACATTGTGGTCGTCAACCTTGAGTCGGTGGACCCTATAATGGAAGTACTTAGGGTCATAAGCTTTTTCACCTAAAATAAATGATACATACACCTAATAAACACAGTTAATTACCTAGTGAGGAATAAGTTGTACTTTTCTATTAGAAATTCCTTATTCCCCTTTAAAAGGAGCTTTCTGACTGGGTCCTGCTACACTAAAAGAAACTTAAGGCTCTCGAAAACATAAGGGTAATAGTGGTTTCTTCATCTTGAGGAACGTAAGCCCAACTCTTTTTATTTTTTTCATAAGCCTTGCTTTTAATTGTCTAGCAGGTTACTCATCACATTATGCTAGGGTAGTTAGACACCACAGGGCAAAAGGAAATGTGCCCAACAGATAGGTTTGCCTCCTAAAAATGTCTAATATGCAGGAAGAGGAAAACTCAAGAGAGACAGAGAAGTAGGCTAGAAAGTAAGGTTTTCTACAGGGTTTTATCTCGTGGAGAGCCCTGCTATCCTCACGTCCCACTCCTAGTAGGTTTGAGAACGTATTTATTGAATTGTATGTCTTCAAAACTGGCAGAAAAAAAACAGAAATATTTTCCTACACCTACCACCACTAGAGTAGACTCTTCCTAAAATGGCTCCACCTCTACTCCAGCCTCCTGCCGGCCCCACGGCACCTGGGGCTGGTGAGCCATCCTTTCCTACTGGATGGGGCTGGTGCGAGACGGACAGCTTTGAACTCACTTCCCAACGCCACCAAGAATGAAACGTGAAAACCGAGTCAGCTTCACACAGGCAGTGACCTCTTTTCTAACCAGAGGAGCAAAACATCCAGTCTTATACGTACTGCAAAGGTTGTAGACTTGGTAGTGGTCTCGATGCTTGGTGTCCAGGAACCGCACGACTTCCTAAGAGAGACAGACACACGTCTTCCATGTATCTGCATGGCACCAACACAACCCACTGTCTAGGAGTGGCCTGCAGGGGGCACCACCTTTTATTCACTTGTCCCTCACTTAGCACCTTTTCCGGGAGATTCAGGAAACAGGAGGTTATGGACATTCCAACTCATATCTGACCCACTAATGGTTTTCAAATAACCCACGGAGTTGTGCCTGGCCACTCTGCCTGGCCTCTGCTACGAACACTCAGGGTTTAAGCTACCAGAAAAGGAAATTAAATGGCTAACTAAAATGAATGTATGTCTGTGTGTCTATGTGTGTACATGTAAACACACACAGTGTGTGTGTGTGTATATATATAACTTTTAAAATAAAACACAATGATTATTTTCTAAAATACAGTTACTATCACCACGCTAATACACTTCAGCAAACTTATCCTTCAGAAACACACACACACATGTGTGTATGTGTGTGTACATCTGTGAACAACAAAAGGATTATTAAAAAGTTTAAAAATTGATTAGGATGGCTAATACTGAGATACATAAAAATTAAGTCATCAAAGTGATGAATTTATTAATTGGTTAATCCCTGTCAAGTAAAGAAAAAAAGCATTCTGAGTCTGTATAGTACTGGGCAGGGGAGGGTAAATAGTCTTATATAGAAATTCATAGGGTCCCTTACACCAGAATAAAATCAGATGGACTGGGGGATGAAATGTAAAAACCCACAAATACCTCTAAGAAGTTTAAGTGAGTATTAGTCAATTTTTTGGATGAGGAAGAACTAAGTGTTAAATCAATGGAAGATTGACAGATTTAAGTGTGACTTCATAAAATTTGACATTTCTGTTTGAAGAATGCCACAGTATAGCAAACAAAGAATAGGGGAGAAGATTTTTTTCAGTAAAATTGGAGTGAATGGGGACTATGCTTAATATAACCTATAAACTAGTTATACTAGTATAAACTAACAACTCATTAACAATAATTTAAATTTTACTCCTTCATCCTATAGATAAGTGGGCCAAAGACATAAATAAATTCACAAAAAAGAAAATTCACTGGCTAATAATCTACATAAAGAAATATTCACCTGGAGAAGGCTGGGGGTATGAGCTGGGATGGGGGTAAAAGGCAGAAAATTGTACTTGAACAATTAAAATTAAAAAATTAAAAAAATAGCCCTGGCTGGCGTAGCTCAGTGGATTGAGCGCGGGCTGCGAACCAGGCATCGCAGGTTCGATTCCCAGTCAGGGCACATGCCTAGGTTGCAGGCCATGTCTCCCAGCAACCGCACATTGATGTTTCTCTCTCTCTCCCTCTCCCTTCCCTCTCTAAAAATAAATAAATAAAATCTTTAAAAAAAATTAAAAAAATAAATATTTACCCTCACCAATAAAGAAGTCAAAACAACAATGAAATGCCATTTTCATCCATGAAATTAGACCTTTCCTTTTCAATGAGAAAAATCCAACACGGCAAATATGTCATGAAAAGAAAACCTTTGGTTTATTGCTGATAGAATCCACTGGATTTGGAAATATATACTAAGAACTGTAAAATATTTGTACTCTTTAACCAGATAATTTCACTCCCAGGAATCTATCCAGAAAAAGTTTTGTGCCTTCCTTGCTATTTTAATGATAATAATGGCATCTAAATATCTAGCATTAGAGGTTAATTACAGCACTAATGAACTACCATACAACCATTAGAATACTGTCTCAAAACCTTCATTTTCTCAACAAGTAAGCATTTCACAGTCATTAATTTATGTGCAGCCTTCTTTGGTATACCCATATATAAGGATAGTAAGTAATTTCTTATTTTAATGGGAAAATTAATATACTTAGATGGTTAAACTTCATGGGCTTTAAAAATCACATTCATATTTCTCTAAATGTATAAGAAATAATATTAATGCTTTGATTTTTTTCCATGAGTCCATCCTTGACTCAACATGAAGACAATTTACAGTTCTGTTTTCCAGTCTAAATTGTTTACCTGGAGACTCCAAATACCTCTTGTCCAAATTAACTGAACAGAGACATAAAATGCCGAGAGAAACCTTCAGCTCTGCAAGAAACTACGTTTTGGGGGTCACACTCTGTCAGCAGATGGGCAATTTCTGTCCTTGACATTCAGTTGTACATCTTGTGAAATTCTACCATGTGCTCTGCACGTTACTATTCAATATTGTACAAAATAGAACCCTGCAACTTCATTCCCTCTTTTTTTAAAAAAAGTTTTAATTGTTGTTCAAGTACAGTTTTCTGCCTTTTACTCCCATCCCAGCCCCCACCCCCAGTCCTCCCCACCTCCCTCCCATTTCCACCCCACCTAGTTTTTGTCCATGTGTCTTTTATACTTGTTCCTGTAAACCCTTCCCCTTTTCCCCTGAAATTCCCTCCCCTCTCCCCTCTGGTCACTGTCAGCCTGTTCTCTATTTCAGTGTCTTTTGTTATATTTTGCTTGTTTGTTTGTTTTGTTGTTTAGGTTCCTGTTAAAGGTGAGATCATATGGTATTTGTTTTTCACGCCTGGCTTATTTCCCTTAGCATAATGCTCTCCAGTTGCATCCATGCTGTTGCAAAGGGTAGGAGCTCCTTGCTTCTGCTGCATAGAATTCCCTCTTAACAGGGAAGGGGAAGCACATTACTGCTCAGCAAGCTCTCTGGAGTTAAGGGCGGCCAGGTGGCCAGATCTGCATGTCGCACCCCTTGGTTGGCCTTGATTTGAAACAGCCTGCAGACGGCTCTTATCTACAACAGACGAAGGCATTCTCTTTTCAGGACACACTGTTATCACTGAGCACACGACCACCGAAGCAGCATCACGGGCCTGATTCTCCCTCTGCCTGGGTAGTTGGACTAACAGCTCAGACTCAAGCCTGCCCTTTGGCAAAAGATGACAGTAATTAATAATATGAATAGTAGATATGCTTTGGGGGTGATTTATGATTTATGGATTTTATGAAAGCAGATGGTTCATTGCCACTTCTTCAGATATGCTGATTAAAAATGGTAAAGGGGTGAACGACTTATTAGAACTTCATCAATGTTCCAAGGAGATAACAGTATAACATCATACTCAATGATAAAAAGATAAATGATTTTGCTCTAAGACCAGGAACAAGACAAGGATTCCCACTTTCTTCTTTTTAAATATCTTTCAGGGTGCCCACTTTCACCATTATTATTCAGTATAGCACTGAAAGTCCTACACACAGCAATCAGATTTTAAAAAAGAGAAATACAAGGCCTCCAAATTGGAAAAAGAGAAATAAAACTGTCATTATTTGCTGATGACACAATACCATATAGAGAAAATGCTAAAGACATCACCAGAAAGCTATTAAAAGTAACAAAAGAATTCATTAAAGTTGCAGGATACAGAACCAATACACACATATTGTATGTGTTAAATGTGCTAGGTACTGTATTCATTACATGCACGTTACATGCATGATGTGTAGTACATTGTACAACACATATATCAAAGGTTATTAAGACAATCACAAGGGAAAGAAGGCACCTGAGAGAGTACGTGTTTAGGAGAATGCTTCCATCTCCGGGTGACACCGAGCGCACGACTCCACAGTTGGCGGCGCTGAGACTTGAGCGTTTGCCCGGTCAACACTCTCACCTGAATGGGGTTCCGGTAGAAAGACTGCTGTCCAGAAGATGGGAACGACATGGCAATGATGCGCCCTGCGAGGCAAAACAGTCACAGCCACAGACGTCGGTACAGATGTCAGACGATATGTGAGAACTTTGTTCACATATAGTTAGACTTCTCTTTCACAGAAAAGAACTTTCAGGATTGAGAATGACAGGAACAAATGCTGACTAACCCTCAGGATGATCAAGATAACATATTAAATTATCCAGGCAACAACCATTAAACTCCCACGTGTTCCCAACTCATTGGTTCCAGATTGTGTTGGAACCAGATTGGTGCTGACTGCCGTCTGGAGCTCCCCCTGTGGTGGGAATTTATTTCTTATTTAAACACCAAAGGAAAATGAGAGATCTGAGCTCCAGTGAGGGTGGGACCTCCCAGGATGCTTTGCAGGGCTCCTGACTCAGAAACTTGATGTCTACAAAGCAGTGACATTTTTCTCTGGGGTTCTCAGAAAAGAACAGGTTTCTCTGGGATCCTTGGGAGTCAGACCTCAATAAATTCTAAACCCAACAAATGGCTGTGTCTGGCGTGGCTCAGTGGGTGGGGTATCATCCCGCAAGCCAGTGGGTTTGGCCGATTGATGTTTCTCTCCCTCTCTTTCTCTCTCCTATCCCCTTTCTCTAAAAACAAATAAATGAACTCTTAAAAAAGTTAAAACCAACAAATGGGGTCAGTTGAAAATCCATTCAACTCCCTGTAGTGTAACCAAATAGATCTGGTTTGAGACGAATAAAAAATACTGTCAGGGTTAAACTACAAATGGGTGACACTACCAGAGAGGCATACCTCTTCACAGATAAAGAATACTTTGAAAGAACATGGCTTAGACAAGGCAAGAACCATATAAATGTGTAGTTACTTACACACAAGAAAAATGTGAAATTAATGTAAGTACATCAACAGTAAAACTTCACAAACCAGTGACGTAAGTGAGGTCTAGGTCAAATCCGTCTTTCTTGTACCGTCGTTTGTTTCCTGAAACCTGAGCATTCAAAACAATCATTAATTTGTAAAAACAAATCAACATAAAAATAAAGACCGTGATATAAATGTGTATAATAACCCTTGCCAGCATTTCCTAAAACACGATACTTTTCTGAATGATGCGTGCATTTTGCCCACTTACCATCCTTCTGGTCAGCTTTTCAAGATGTCTTTTCTGGTACGCCAGATGAAAAATTCTCATCAGAATGATGAGTCGTAGCCATCGAAGGAAAATGATCAATCTAACGATAAATTAGAAAGACCCATTTTTGCTTCAGAAACAGGGTTTCATCGACGTGAACTTAGTTTGGAGCAGCGGTTCTTAACCAGGGGTAACTTTACAACCCTCCACACCAGCTCCCCGCCCATCCACGTAGGGGACGTTCGGCCATGTCTGGAGACATTTTTCTTTGTCACAACTGAGTGTAAGGGGGGGTCACTTGCATCTAGTGGGTAGAGGCCAGGAATGCTGCTGAAGCACAGGACTGCTCCCCCCACACACAGCAAAGGCCCATCTGATCTCAAATATCCATAGTGCTCAAGTTGAGAAACTCTGGTCTAGAGAACCAGTTGTATGATACACATTTAGAATTAGTGGATTTAACTTTTGTGGTTTAAGATGAGTATTTCTCTGTCTTTTCCCCATCGATACAAACTGAGCGTGCTTGGTCACCATTGTCACTTCCATCAGTAACAGAGGCTCGTTGCAGCTGCTAACGCATCAGGCGGGTGGCAGGTGGGGATGCTTCCCAGGTGTGCTAGCTGGTGTCAAGCCTACCACTGGCGAGAAACACAATGACGGAGAACTGATGGTTTGCACTAGTGTTTCCCTCACATGAGTGTGCCCACTGATTTAGTGTGTGGATGCTAATGGGGCCAGGGATGTTTTTCTTCCATTTTTAGCAAGGTCTTAGGGAATGCGGAGATCGCTGGTCAGAGGACCATTCTGGGTCCAGTTATTTTTAGACAACCCTCGAAGCCTGTCAAATAAGGCCAAGGCGCATTGGAACACAAATCGAATTTTGGGGAAGATGGAGTGGAGCAAGAAGAAGCTACTTGACGAATGAATAAGCCTGGCGAACCACCCAGCATCTACAGCGCGGGACATGTTTGTTCTTCCGTTTCGCATTGCCAGAGTAGGAAGAGAAAGAAGGAAAACAAACTATCAGTGTCTCCTACACTTTTTCGTTTTCTAATTAATCCTAAACAGTGACAACTTTGCCTCAGCTTTCCTCATTTTGAATACACTATCCCTCATCTTCTACCTCTGTGTCGCTATCCAGGCCCCCAGTTCCACGTTCCATTTGCTGCATTTTAGACCATCGAGGCCGTCGCCCTGCAAGTCACTCAACGTTTGCATACGCTCAAAGCAATATTCTCTTTTAGAAAAGCCTAGGAATTTCATGGGTAGGGGTTTGTGGTTGAAGCTCACATTCTACTGTAGTGGGAATTTAAAAATGAGGAGGAGTTAAAATTAGTTCAAGAGATGGAGCCCCCAGTTGCTTCCTTGGGTGTTTCATCTTCTTCACTCAGTGAAAGGTGCTCAGTGGGGACACCCCTCCCTGGTCCCGCCAGGCCTTTACTTTCCAAGCACGTGGAAATATACCATTTTATTTTCACACAGCTTGTCTGGCACAGAAGCGAGACATTCAGAGTTAAAAAGATGACCTACGGTGAAAGCCACAAAAAATGAAGACAAAAAAGAAAATCTTTAAAAGAGGTGAATCATATGTTTCTTACCTGGGGATATCTTCAAAAACCTCAAAGTCATTAGAAATATAAGTGAAATCAATTAGTAGAGTCACCACGATAATCACAGCATCTATAGAATTAACTATGTCAGAAAAATACAATTGTATCCTGTAATATAAAACAAAAAATATGTTTATGCCTCCCAAGAAGAGATAAGGATATATTTAAGAACACAAATTATTTGACTCATTCCCCAAAAGAATTCCACTTTAATGAATTATTTTAAATTCATTTTTAAAACTAGACTAAGGGGACAAATTTCACATTCATTATTTTATACATATGTACATGACAAAAGCATCAATAGGGCAATTTAAGTATAGTAGGAGCTATAACCAAACCATTGAACAAAGACTTACCCTTCTATAAACACTCGAAGAAGAATATCCATGAAAAAAAATAAAGCAATACAGAAGGAAATTGAACGATATTCCAAAGGAATGTACATTGTGTCATCAGTGACAAGTAGGTCTATAATGACGAAAGACATATCCACAAAGACCAGCAAAATTCCAAATATTCTACAAAAAACACAGAAATCAACAGGATCAGGACAAAGTGGAGTTCACCCCTATGGTTACACTACATCTAGGCCAATCCTCTGATTTTAAAAATGCCATTCTTTAGGATGAAACCACGCAGTGGTACGAAGAACTGCATTGCCTTAGAATCTGCAGAATTACTCCGTTCTCACCCAATAGAAGCAGGTGTCAGGAAAACAACATTCCCCCAGACCGCCTGATGTTACCATGGCCTCTCCTCAGAGAGACGTGAGATACTCACTCCAAAACAGAACAGGCAAGTGGAGTTAAAATCCCCTGTATCCACTTGTAAGCTCTTCTTAAAATTTGAGAATTTTACTACTGGGCTGCTACCAGTTTCTCATAATAGCTAAAACCTCATTAATCTTGATGACTTTACAGATTTTAGTAATAAAAACCAAGTGAAATCCTGGCTAACATAAGCCCTTGAAAGATCACATGGGCTGATAAGATTCTATATCCATGAGATTTCACATGTTAATAGATGCTTTGAAAACAAGGCTGGCACGTGAAATTCAATTTCATAAATACATACATGATCAAACACTAAAGTATCTAAGCCATTCTCTTATATTGTTTTTTTGTTTGTTTGTTTTAATTGAGTTCATTGGGGTGACATTGGTTAATAACATTAGATAGGTTTCAGGTTTTCAGGTATACAATTTTTTTCTGTTTAAAGAATATTTTATTGATTATGCTATTACAGTTGTCCCATTTTTCTCCTCTTTCCTGCACCCCCTTCCCACCAGCATTCCCCCACCCCCAGTTCATATCCATGGGTCATACATATAAGATCTTTGGCTTCTTCATTTCCTACACTATTCTTAATCTCTCCCTGTCTATTTTGTACCTACCATTTATGCTTCTTATTCCCGATACGTGTAGGATTCTATATAACACATCATCTGTATATCGAGTTATGTGTTCACCACCCCAAGTCAAGTCTCCCCCATCACCATTTGTCCCCCCACTACCTCTTCTACCTCCTCCCACTGTCCCCCGCCTTTCCCTCTAGTGATCACCACACTGTCATCTGTGTCCATGAGATTTTCTTTTCTTTTCTGCTTATTTCCTTTATCTTTTTCACCCAGGCCCCAACGCCCTTCCCCTCTGGCAGCTGTAAGTCTGCTCTTTGTATCTATGAATCTGTTTCTATTTTGTTTGTTAGTTTAATTTATTCATTAGATTCCACATGTAAGTGAGATCATATGGTATTTGTCTTTCTCTGACTGGCTTATTTCACTTAGCATAATGTTCTCCAGGTCCATCCATCATGTCATAAAAAGTAAGATTTCCCTCTTTTTTACTGCCAAGTAGTATTCCATTGTGTAAATGTACCACAGCTTTTTTATCCATGCATCTATTGATGGACACTTGGACTGCTTCCAAATCTTGGCTATTGGAAATAACACTGCAGTGAACATAGGGTGCATATATTCTTTCGAATTAGTGTTTGGGGTTTCTTTGGGTAAATTCCCAGAAGTGGAATTGCTGAATCACAGGCAGTTCCATTTTTAATTTTTTGAGGTAACTCCACACTGCTTTCAACAGTGGCTGTGCCAGTCTGCATTCCCACCAACAGTGCATGAGGGTTCCCCTTTCTCCACACCCTCGCCAGCACTTGTTGTTTGATTTATTGATGATGGCCATTCTGACCTTTGTGAGTTGATAACTCATTGTGGGTTTCATTTGCATTTCCCTGATGATTAGTGACATTGAGCATCATTTCATATGTCTGTTGGCCATCTGTATGTCCTCTTTAAAGAAGTGACTATTCAGGACCTTTTCCCTTTTTAAATTAAATTGTTTGGGGTTTTTTTGGTGTTGAGTTTTATAAGTTCTTCACAAATTTTGGATATTAACCTCTTATCAGATGTATTTGTGAATACGTTCTCCCATTCAGTGGGTTGTCTTTTCATTTTGCTGATGGTTTTCTTTGCTGTGCAAAAACTTTTTAAAAACTTCTGTGTCTCTTAAGCTTTCAAATTTGATCTAAATGTAATTTTTTTAATGAGTCACATATAGTTTAAACAAATTCTCCATACATGATTATACTATTTGCATAATCTATGAAGATAAATTAGTATTCAAATTACTTTTTTTCAATTGCAACACAGATTAAAATAGTATACACTTAAAAGGAAACAAGTATATTATATGACTTTGTATTACAGTGTGAAATCTTACTATCATGTTGAGAAGACGCCTAAGTAGAATGTTTCCATAACTAAAGAGTGACTCTAAACAAATAAATAAACACACAGTTATAGAATCTTAAAATGCATGTTTCATTATTTTTACTTTTACAGATAAAAATATTAATATTTTACTATTAGACTTAGGTAAATGGCATTTCTTTGAAATCTTTAATGTTCAGCTTAGACTAAAATTTCAAGAATTGCACTGCATTATATTAAATGGGGCACAGGGACTATTTAGCAACATACTGATGGAAATGTTATTCCCTCCCAGATCCTTTTTCATTAAAACTATTGCTACTGAGAATTATGCGTCTTTAATGATCTCCCTTCTAGGGTCTCACGTACCTGAATGTGAGGGATGAAACGATTAAGAGCACACTTCTCTTAATCTTGCTGCTGCCAAAAGAATTGTGAGTTAAAAGAATTAAAAATCAAGTTCCGGCATTCTCAAGTTTATCACAGATTCCTTCTAACAGATAATATGAATTTAACCAGTAAAAAAAAGGCCTTTATAAATATAACTCTTAAAAATTTCTACAGAAGTTCCATAACAAAGTGCTTTTTACTAATAACTAAATTTGTCACCTTTCTGCTTCATGATTTTTTTTCGTTCATATATGGAATATATATATGAATAAAACACTAATCTTTGGATGCTTAGTAGTATTTCTCTTGCCTGTAAAGCCCCAACCACAGGCTTATGGTGAGAGAAAACTTGGAGTCATTAACTCAAGCCCCAGAGTCTGGCGACAGAAGGGAGTGTGAGACCTGGGTCACGGCTCTCTCACCAGTCAGCTGTGGGGTCCTGGACAAGTCGTCAAATCTTGCAGACCTACGTCCACGGCAATAAAATAAGGGCTTCAGGGCTGGGCAGGGGGTAAATGACACTCGTATCTTACAAGACTCATCTCTTGAAACAAAGCACCCCCATGAAAACAACAGTTCACGAGAGTCACATTTGGGTTGGCAAGTACACTCGGGGAGGTGAGGAGTTTCAGTAAGATACATGTCGAAGGAGAAACACCCCAGCAAATGGGCTCCTCCCATCAACAGGAGGAGGAGCCTGTTTGGCGGAGCCTCCGGTTTTCCTCATTTTACCCTGCGGCTGGGGACAAGGTAGCCGTTGAGAAGCAGTTTCTTGCCCTGCTGACGCCGCCAACAGGGGACCAAATTCCACCCCAAGTGGACTGACCCTGAGGCAGGGCTCAGAGCCTGCGCCCAAGGCTGGAGAATGGAGAGGAAGAAACAAACACTTGCTTTGTTCAATTTATCCAAATTTTGCCCCACCCCTGGGCCAAGCCTCATTGCAGAACGTGTATAGTTAATAGGCAGACAAGCAGCATTTCCACTACAATAATAAAAAAAATAAATAAATAATAATAATAATAAAAGAAGGAATGTCAAGTTGTTTTCTGATGACATTGGAAGAAAACTGGTAGGGAACTTGGTGGCAGAGGCAACACTGCGATCATCTGCAACCCAGGGACACTCGCACCGCCCTGGATGCTGTAGAACAGTGTCAAAGCCCAGGCCTTGATGCGGATTCTGATTGGCCAGGAAACTCTGGCGTCTCTAGGCAACAGCACAACCAGGCTGACTACTGAGAGCTGCCTGAGCCTGCGGGATTCTGACCGTGGAAAAGAAAGGTAAGGGAAATGAGAACTGAATTCCAGTTCCTACAGGTTGAAATCCTGCACAGCTCACATCACTTCAGCTCCTTACCTTTTGTGCTGTATCAGAGTATTTTCACTGACTTGTAAAGTAACCCTGTAACCCCACTGTATTCTCATGGGTGCTGGCTTCCCTCCTTCCTGGGTTTAATTTGATAAAGTATGTACTTGTAGATCAGTGTGCGATGAACTATGAGGGTTTTTTTTTGTGTGTGGGGGGGGGGGTTGGTGTTGTTTGTTTTGGCAACACTTTCCTGAACATTTTTGTTACCTAGAGTTTTGGCTGCATTGAACACATAACTTGGAACACATACTGATATTTTCTCAAAACTCTAGTTTCATAATAAGGAGAATAGGGCTTATGATTATACCTACTGAGCGACATTGTTCCAGGGACATGGGGCAAGGTCTACATAAATGGTGCTGGTTTGGCAAACTGCCTGACATAGGGCAGATAGTCAATCAGTGCACATTGCTGTCATCGCCATTATCCCCTAGAGTCATCTGGCATACCCAGGACCCCTCGTAATAATTAAGTGGCAGGATGAACTATTCACTGAAGGCCCATACTGAAAGAGGTCGTAGAAAAGAAAGTTCATGGGTAATTTGAAGAACTATTTCTATTCATCAGTTTCCCTTTTGTTTTCCATGGAATCTTTGTCAAGACACCAACACACGGCCCCAGTGGCCATTCAATATCCTCTTCAGCTCTACTCACTCTCCCACACTGACACAATATTTGATGGTTAAATAACTGGCTAAGAAAGAAGCAGAAGAAAAATCCCATGAAAATGTCTGCACTTCAGACATGCAATTTTAAGAATGTGTTATTTCCTTGCCATGAGTACGTGGTGAAAGTGTCTTTGGACCAGAGTAATAGGAAGTGTTTTCAGTGAGATTATGCATAAACAAGTCACAATTAATAAAATTCAAAATTTAGCATCCTTTTATGATAAAAACTCTCAACAAAGTGGTACAAAAGAAACATCTCAACATGAAAAAGATTATATGAGACCAACCCACAGCTTGCCACATCATACTCAATGGTAAAAGCTGAAAACTTTTTCTCTAAAATCAGGAACAAGACAAGGATGTCCATTCTCACTGTTTCTATTCAATACAACATTGGAAGTCCTAGACATAGCAATCGGGTAACCAAAAAAATGGGTCATTCAAATCAGAAATAAAGAAATGAAACTGTCATTATTTGCAGATGACATGATACTATATATAGAAAGCCCTAAAGACTCCACGAGAAAACTGTGAGAACTCGTAAATGAATTCAGTTACATTGCAGAATACAGAATCAATATGCAAAAATCTGCTGCATTTCTATACACCAATAACAACAATCAGAAGGATAAATTAAGAAAACTGTCCCATTTGCCATTGCATCACAAAGCATACAATACCTAGGTGTAAATTTAACCAAAGGAGTAAAAGACCTGTACTCAGATAACTATAACGCAATGAAGAAAGAAATTAGAGAAGTATAATAAGTGGAAAGATGTATCTTACTCAGGGATTAGAAGGATTAACATTGTTAAAATGCCCTTGCTCCATAAAACAATACACAAATTCAGTGCAATCCCTAGTAAAATACCAATAACATTCATCTCGGAATTAGGAAAACTCATTCTACAAGGTATATGAAACCACAAACAACCCCGAATAAGCAAAGGAATGTTGAAAAAGAACATAGTGGGAAGTGTCATACTTCCTGATATCAAACTATACTGTAAAGCTACAACAATGAAAAGCATGACACTGGATAAAAACAGATATATAGATCAATGGGATAGAATATAGAACCCAGAAATAAACTTCCACTTATATGGTCAATTAATCTATGACAAAGGAGGTAAGAATATACAATGGGGTAAAGACATTCTCTTCAATAAATAATATTGGGAAAACTGGATAGATACATGCAAAAAATAAAATCAGACTATTTTCTTACACCATATACAAAAATTAACTCAAAATGGGTGAGACTTAAATGAAAGACCTGAAACCATGATCTCATTCATACATGGAATCTAATGAACAAAATAAGCTGATGAACAAAATAAAGCCAGAGGCATGGGTACGTGGAAGAGATTGCAGGATTCCAGAGGAGAGGGAGGTGGGGGTGGAGAGCTGGAATAGATTAGCCAAAGAACATGGATGCATGTATGCAAAGCCCATGGACACAGACAACAATGTGGCGAAGGCTGGGTAGAGGCAGGGGCTGGGTGGAATGGGGGACATCTGTAATAGTGCCAACAATAAAACAAACAAATCAACAAACAAAAACTCCTAGAAGAAAACATAGGCAGTAAACTCTTAGTAAACTTTGACATCACTCTTAGCATTATGTAGTTTTCTGGATATGTCTCCTCGGGCAAGAGAAACAAAAATAAATAGATAAATAAGTGTGACTTTGCCAAACTAAAAATTTTTTGCATAGCAAAGAAAACTATCAGCAAAATGAAAAGACTTTTTACTAAATGGAAGAGGACATTCACAAACGAAACATCTGGCCAAGGGGTTAATATCCTAACTATATAAAGAACTCATACAACTTAACACCAACAAAGACCAAACAATCTAATTGAAAAATGGGCAGAGGACCTGAATAGACATTTCTCCAAAGAGGACACACAGTGGACAACAGACACGAGAAAAGATGTTCAACGTCACTAATCCTTAGGGAGATGCAAATTAAAACAATAATGAGGTACTACTTTACAACTGTGGAATGGCTATCATGAATAAATCAAATAAGAAGTGCTAGGAGGATGTGGAGAAAAGGGAACCCTTGTACATTGTTGGTGGGATTTTAAACTACTTCAGCTACTACAAAAAACAGTACATAGATTCCTCCAAAAATTAAAAATAGAGTTGCCATATACTCCAACAATTCCACCTTTCCGTATTTATCCTAAGAAAACAAAAACACTAATTCAAACAGATATATGCACCCATGTGTTCACTGCAGCGTTACTACTAATAGCCAAGACATGGAAGAAACCTTGATGTCCACTAATAGATGAATAGATACATAAACACAATGGGATATTATTCAGCAATAAAAAAAGAATAAAATCTTGCCATTTGTGACAACCTGGAAGGATCTAGAGGGTGTTATTCTAAGTGAAATAAGTCAGAAAGAAAAAGATAAATACTATATGATTTCACTTACGTGAGGAATCCAAAAAACAAAAGTGAATAAACATTACAAGACAGAAACAGACACAGCTGTAGAGAACACGCGGATGATTGCTGCAGATAAGTTGTCTAGAGCAGGAGATGGTAATCTATGGCTCGTGGACTGAATCTAGATGGCCAGATACTTTGGAAAGTGATGTTTTATTGGGATACACCCATTTGTTTGCATGCTGTCTACAAGGCTCTCATGCTGTAATGTCAGGGTGGAGTAGCTGAGACAGACAGTATACAGGTGACCCACAAAGCTAAAAACATTTACTATCTGGCCCTTTTCAGGAAAAGCTGGTCAACTCCTGGTCTAGGTAATGAAAGTCTCTTTGTTCATATGGTTAAATTCTTTAAATAAACAAACAAACAAATAGGATTCTAATAAGCAAAAATTTAATCAGAAAAACATGTTCATTTTACTGTCAGTCCCACTGGCTCACAGATAAACTCAACAAAACCAGGAATCCAAATATATAGCCAGGAAAAAATGAGGAAGGAACACAATTGGAGAGTAAGTATCATTCTGCGTTTCTCTATTAAGAAAGAGATTGTAATGAAACCACACTCTACTAATGATATGGTCATACTTGTTAAACCATTTAATGGTGATAAATGATTTTTTAAAATGCTTGTCTGTAAATTAAATTAGAATGATTTATTGTGTACCATGTTCCCTCTCAAACATTTTAATAGTCTTTCCATGCTTTTCCATTTTCTCCTTGCCTCAGCATAAGCCCTACCTTCCCACAGATAGGAGCTGCACCGATGACTCCCTCCCTCCAAACTTCAAACTCACTTACATATATGAACTGGGAAAGTCAAGGTCTTCATTCCCATCATCAAGCCCGGAGAGCTGTTCTACTTTACTTGAAACGCCAACAAAGACAAAAACATAGCATTAGAGGTTTCTTACAAGGAACAGTGAAGTGATCAGTTTACCTCAACAACAAGAATTCCTTGATCAAAATATATGGGGCGGGGCAAATGTAGGTTTACAGTTGTTCATATGAAAAATAACACAGTAATAAATAATACAAGAATAAACTCTGTGTTTTCCAACTGTAAACCTATGTTTGCCCTACCTTGTATAGTAAACATGACTTGGCTTACTGGAAGTCCTAACTTTTTTTTTTGAAGATTTTATTTATTTATTTTTAGAGAGGGAAGGAAGGGAGAGAGAGAGAGAGAAAGAAACACCAGTGTGCTGGGGGACATGGCCTGCAACCTAGGCATGTGCCCTGACTGGGAATGGAAGTCCTAACTTTTTAGACGTAACTTTAGATCATGGCAGAGAAATCTCTGTGGTGCCGTGGGTAATTCTGAGACTGAATTGCTCCACCCCATGCCCTCTTGGTGTATGCCTCACCTTTCATCGGTGGTTCTGTCACAGGTTACTGATGTCACTTCATTTGAGTCATTTCTAAGGAATTCAAAACATGGTCAGACTCCCAGTGGCTTCATTGATTACACTTTTGTTTGAAATTAGTTACAAATAGTCTTCAATTTGTAAACTGGTTGAACCCTAAACACTAGTTCTAAGTTAGTCATTTGAAAACCAGCATTTCACTTTCCTCTCGAACTCGGCCTTTCCAGAGCTGTCATGAAGCTCTCAGGTCTATCAAAAGCCCCGTGAATCAAGGCAAGGACAGTTCCTCACTGCTAAGCCCAACTCTCAGGTAAGACCCACTGCAGTGAGGTGGAATTTACATCATAATCCAACTTCAGTTTATGGGTTCGCATTGTTCTAGCCTCTCCTAAGTTACTGATTATCCAGTCCCTTCACGGCATTCTTACTCTTCACGTATCACGGATGTCAAGGGCTCCCTCCCACATACGGTGATTTTACGTCTGCGACTCCAGCTCTAGGTGGTAACAGAGATCTGGAGAGTGAGGGGAGAGCCAAGGTCTCTTAGCTCCAGGCTTTTCCGTTGCATGCTCCACAGCTCCCTGTCCACTGTTCCGTCCTCCATATTGCCAGTGGGATCCTCTCCTCTCCAGCGCACTCTACAGGAGTCTCTGGCCAAGGAGACTACACAGACATTCCGTGGGTTTCCTAAGAGGCTGCAACATACTCCAGGCCACAAACGGACTATGAGTCAGAAGGCTCCCTCTTGTGACCAGCTCTTCTTTTGTCCACATAGACCCCCAAGGAGAGTTAGTTGCCTACAGAAGCTAGCAGTCTCTTAGGGAAACCTCTTATTGCCAATGGATGCCCCCAATATGTGTCACTGCAAAGGTCAGTCAAGTCATCTCACCCCTTGTTGTCATCATTGTCAAAGGATCCTAAAGAGACACCCATAACTCAGAGAGTAAAAAAATATTAAAAAAAACAAAGTCAGATATATTGGAAAGCAATCAAGTTCTTTCTCCTCATAGAATTTCAGGACACAGAATGTCAAACCATGAGGAAACGTGAAAGAAACTAAAGAAACGGTTTCAGGACGTATAGCACTGGGGGCGCTGAGACAAGCTCTGGGCCGTGTATATGCCGCTCCTGTGTGCGCATGCGTGGGCATCCACTGGAAAGAAGGAAGGGAGGTGGGGCCTCATAATCAGTGTGGGAAACATGTAAGGGAATGAGACTGTAGGGATACGGAGGAGAATCCAGGTAATAGCTAATGAAGGGGTACAGAAAAATAAAAGAAAATGCCAGAACAATGACTCCTCAATGCCAAGGGCTAGCCACTTCCAGGTCACCATTCCTTAGAGAAGAAACAAGTAGGGAGTCAAGGATGGACAAAATTATACTTAAAAGATTTTTCTGAACTGAAAGTAGAGTATATGTTCAGAATGATTTTTCTTTTTTCTCTGAATGCATCTCAAAAAAGATGCCTGATTATATTATCCAAAAACCAAGACTCCCCACCACTGGGTTGGATAATTTAATCTCTCTGCAGCTCAGTTTTTCTCATCCATAAAGTAAAACACATGGAAATGCACTTTCCACCTCTCAGCTTCATAAAACCATGCTGAATAGTCATTTTACTAATAGTATTGGTTTTTCTGAGGTAGTGTTCACCAAATGTTATGCCAAAAAATTAGCATGTGACTACATAAAATGACACATATTTAAATTTCAAAAACATGTAAAGATTCTCATTAAAGTAACACACTACCACAATGTCCTGAGAACCCAAACTTGTGGACAGACTGGCGAAAAGGGCTGCCAGGGGCTCAGTGGGAAGGAAAATTTTAGTTTATTTTTTATTTTTTAATTCTTTTTTTAAAAATTATTTTATTGTTGTTCAACTACAGTTTATTCCCCATCACTCCCCCCCACCCCAGCCAAACCCACCTCCCTCCCTTGCTTCCACTCCCCCTTGGTTTTGTCCAAGTGTCCTACATAGTTGTTCTTGAAAACCCTTCCCCCCATTATTCCCTCCTATCTCCCCCCTGGTTACTGTCAGATTGTTCTTAATTTCAATGTCTCTAGTTATATTTTGCTTGCTTTTTTCTTTTCTTGATTAGGTTCCAATTAAAGGTGAGATCATATGGTATTTGTCCCTCACCGCCTGGTTTATTTTATTTAGCATAATGCTCTCCAGTTCCATCCATGCTGTCACAAAGGGTAGGAGATCCTTCTTTCTTTCTGCTACATAGTGTGTAAATGTATCATAATTTTTTATCCACTCATTTACTGATAGGCACTTAGATTGCTTCCAGCACTTGGCTATTGTAAATTGTGCTATTATGAAACCTCATAAAATTAAAAAGCCTCTGCATGGCTAAAGAAAAGAGCATTAAAATGAAAAGAGAACCTACTATATGGGAAAATATATTTGCCAATGATACCTCAGACAAGGGTGTGATCTTCAAAATATTTAAAGAACTCACGCGACTCCACTCCAGGAAGACAAACAACCCAGTTAAAAAATGGGCAAAAGACTTGAACAGACACTTCTCCAAGGAGGGCATACAGAGGGCCCAGAGACATATGAAAAGAGGCTCAGCATCACCAGCCATCAGAGAGATGCAAATTAAAACCACAGTGAGATACCACTTCACACTGGTCACAATGGCCATCATAAACAAATCAACAAACAAATGCTGGCAACGATGTAGAGAAAAGGGAACCCTAGTGCACTGTTGGTGGCAATGCTGACTGGTGCAGCCACTGTGGAAAACAGTATGGAATTTCCTCAGAAAACTAAAAACAGAAATTTTAAATCCTGTTCTTGCTTCTCCCCTGAGTTCCTCGGAGACCATCATTGCCTTTCTCAGCAGAAACCAGCGAAGGTGAGACATCGTTAGGATACAATCAGGAAAGCGTCAGGTGAGCTGCCAAAAGCAGGACAGGCCTGAAGCACAAGCCTCGGGCCTTCACTCCTCTCCCCACCAACGTCCTCGCCTGGTGGCACCCTGGGCTTCCTGCCCCCTCCAGTGCTGCTCTGCCCAGGGACTTCATGGTGACGTGCCCTGATCAGAGGAGTGGCCTAGCCTCAGTGTGTCATGGCTCCTGAGACTCTCTGGTGCCCAAGGCTCATCACCTCCTCCTATTTTAACCTTACTGCTGAAAACACACTTTCAGTCCCAGCTTTCAACGAGGGGGACTTACATAATACCTCACCCAAGCCAGGACACTTCTGAAAGGGAACAGATGTGCTCTGTCCCCGCAAGGCTGCTTCCACTGAGGTGCTGAGGTGCGGAGGCTTGGAAGGGACTGGGGCCTGGAGTGCAGGGAGACGCACAGGGACAGAATAATTAGGCTGACACACAGCCCCAATTTCTCGAGGAGGATGATGTCAGCCCATCCCTAACACAGGTCAGCGGACAGAGTGGCGGACAGAGCCACAAGGGACCTGAGCCCCCAAGTCAAATAATTAGACATGGAGGAGCAGAGCTAGTGGGTAAGACGTGCAACAGGCTGAACAATATAAACCGTCTGAAGCAGAACATAGTGACCAAGATTTTTAAAATAAGCTGGAGAAATACACTTAGAGGTGTAGAGAAATGCCCACAGGAAATACTCAGAAAGAATAAACGGAGACAGAAGGCACCAAAAAAGTGCCAAATGATATGAACGGTAAAAAGAGACAGCTAACATCTGGACTGGAGACATCTAAGAATAAATGAAAGAAAGAAAATGGGAAAGAGGAAATATTTAAAAAATAATAAGGATACATCTTCTGGAATTAAAGAAAGAATATTGCAGAAGTGATATTCCCTTCAATGCACGTTTAAACGGTGTTTCCTTGGTGCCTGGCATTGTCCTGATGCTTCACAAACACAACTCCAATTGGCCATGTGACGGCCTTTGAGATCGTCACTCTTATTATTTATTGTAAACAAATCACAGGTCTTGAATATTGATATAGTCCTAACATCCCTTGTGCTCATGTGAAAGCCACCAATCTCACCAACAGAAATCCATTTGTGACCTTCACTGTGGCAATTTACAGTGTTTCGGAGGTTGACCTGAACAGGGCGACGACAGCTGAAGCCCTGGCGGTGGCCGCCTCCGGAACATGGTCACCAATCCTGGACAAAGTGTCCCCCGTTAGGGCGACCAGCCGCCACTAGAGACGTTTAAAGCGACTGTGATGGGCACATACATAGTACTATGGCTGGCACGCTGCCAGAGCTGGAGTGTTTTTAAGGAAATGACAAACATCTTACATTGTGAGTCGGCCAAAATTAATTTGCATTCACTATGAAAGAAAGGACACCTATATTCCCTATCCTATTAACCAAGGCTGAGAATCATGCTTCAAATTCAGCGACTGTGAGTGTGACAACTTACCTAGTACTACGTTTTGGCAGGAACCAGTGGTACCCAGGGCTCTTCTTTAACATTTGCATGGTAGTGTCTACAGATAATTCTGGGAGAAGGACAACCACACAAGAATTTTATGTTCAAAGTGTTTAAAGCCCATGCTCTCCCCCCAATTAAGAAGCCACGCAGAGCCTGACTAGGTGTGGATCCACCATGCCGGGGTCTCAAATACACAGACAAGAATCCACACCGCTGTGCAATTTCATCAGCCTTAGGAAACCTATTCTATATTTGCCGTTAGTATTTTAGTTCAAGAAATAAAGGAAAACTTTTTTTTTTAATGTTCAACAAAATTTAAGTTTAGCTCAAGTACAGGACACTTTAAAGATCGCCCACTTGTTATATGGGACTCAGGAAGTGAAACAAAACCCATTTCAAAGCAGTTTTACCCAGTCACAGTGAATTATGGTATTTCTGCATGATATTCTGAACCACGAATCAAAGGAGCAGCGAAGCAAAGACACGCACCTCTCAGCGTCCTGGAGAGTGGGTTTCCGTCGGGCAGGGAAACTGGAAGTCACCGCAGATTACAAAACACTGTCAAGTTAACAAGTAGTCACATTCCGTCCGTGCTGAGGCAGCCAGAGAGACGCTGCGAGTCCCTAAATTCTGGAAATGGGAGAAAACTGAAAACACAGAGAAAGCATATCAATTTGGGCATAAACTTTGAGTGTTGGGCTTGGGACCCAGCCACCTGTAAATGCCGTGCCTTTGAGGGCTGCCAGCTCCTCCACAGTGAGGGTGGGGATCCTGAAGCTCCGAGGCGTTTGTTCCAGAAAGGTGGCCCTACGAACCAGGGCTGCGGGACTGAGGGAGAGGGAATTCTGGGGGTCCCCCTCCGTGAAAGTCCTGGATCCCCTTGCCTGCAGGCAAGGCTGCTTCCACTGAGGTGCTGAGGCGCGGAGGCTTGGAAGGGACTGGGGCCTGGAGTGCAGGGAGACGCACGGGGACACAGAGGGACACAGAGAGATACAGGGGGACTCGGTTCCTGAAACTTTGGTACAGCTTTTCCTAAATGGTAGCGAACGTTCCTAGAGATCCCAGTAGCAGTTTTCTCTCTCGCTGTCTTTCTGGGTAATGCCTTTCCCTTTTCTTTTTTTTTTTTCATTAAAAAAAAAATGTTTTTATTTCCCCAAACCAAGCCTGTTGAGTCAAATCTTGGCCCAGGTCCTGGGAAGCAACAGATCACTGCTCTTTGGTCCTACGCTGGCCTAATGTTCCCATTCCACCTTCCCTGTGAGTACGGGGGTTCTGGGAGGGGCCTGGCAGGGGGGAGGATGGTTAATTAGTGGTTTCCACAGCTGAGCACAAGGCAGACCATCCTGTCCTCACCCCCAAAGTCCCCCTCCCTGCCCCTTCTGCCCTCATCCTCCTCCCCACTGTCCCACATACCTCTAAAACATCATCCTCTTCCCACTCTCTGTAAGGATGAGAGCTGAAAGGGCAACATCTGACACCACAGAGGGCAGAGGTTGAGATGGGCGGTCCTTGTCTAGAGACCCCACCCCAGGTCTTCACCTTGGGCTGGTAACAAGCCAGTGCTGGAATAAGAACTCCTGCGTCCATGGCAACCCCAAACAAAAGGTTCCAGGTGGTCCTGAGGTTGTAGTGGAGCAAGGAATACACCCGAATGCAGGGACTTAGAAGCAGACACTGTTCTGAATGTGGGGAAGCAGAACCAGCTGGGCTTTGATGTTGCAGAGAAGGAGCTGGACATTTCTCTCATAGTGACAGGCAAAGAGACCCCTGGGGGGGGGGCGTGGAGGGAGCCCAACTCGCTGCCCCTGGTGGTGCACCTGACCCAGTTCAACAGATGTTCAAGGACTTGATGCCCTAGTCCCTCACCTCCTTTCTCAGCAACATTGGGCAAACCACCTCTTGGCGGTGGCTGCGTTCTCCCCAGAATAAGAAGGAAGAGGACTTGGATGGCGCTGGAAAGTGGGTAAGAGCAGGAAGTACCCAGGGGCTGCAGAAGAAGCAGGCCACCCCCTGGTGAGCACTCCGACCCACGGGATGTCGCCCTCAGTCACCAGAAATGAGCGAAGTACGTGGCAACCTGGCTCCTGGCCAAGTGCAAAGAGAATGCCTCCCCCCATCCCCATGGTCCACTGGCGTGAAAGAGACAGGGCTGAATGAAGAAGGGCGCGCACAGGTCCTGGGAGGCAGCAGCCCATGCAATTTTTTTTTTTTTTTTTTTGCCAGAAGCAGGTCTACACGATGGAGAGATGGAATGAAAGAGAATAGCTCCCCAGGCGTGATGTTGGGGATGAAGACCTGGGCTTTCCCCGTTCATATGAGTGAGTGCGTTTGAAGTTACCAGAAGGACAGGGGTTGCCAACCCTGGCTGGTGTGGCTCAGTGGATTGAGTGCTGGCCTTCAAAACTAGAGGTCTCCGATTGAATTCCCAGTCAGGGCACAGGCCTGGGTTGTGGGCCAGGTCCTGGGTTGGGGGCGCCTGTGAGAGGCAACCACATGCTGATGTTTCTCTCCCTCTCTTTCTTTCTCCCTGCCCCCTGCTCTAAAAATAAGTAAATTAAAAATCTAAAAAAAAAACAGTTGTTTTTAACATATACATTCGTATTGAAGCATATCCTAGGACCATACTCATGACAATCCCCGTTAAATCTTGCCTTCATGAAAAACCAGTCTGTGTCACATGTGGACAAGAGGACAAAGGTAGAGAACACATGGGCCTCTGGGTGACTATCCATTTCTGCACTTCTCGTTTCTCTCTTCTCCCTTTTTTATGAATGTCTTTACACGCCGGCGCGCGGAACGGGCGGGGCTCTCCTCGGAAGCGGGGCTGCTGGGTCACAGGACACGTGCATCTCAGTCCCCACGCACCACGACAACACAGACCTCTGGAACCGCAACCTCACACGGAAGGACAACGTTTCTGATCCTGCTGACGCTGCCAGAAGCTCCTCTCCGACCCCTTCTCCCTGGTCCGTGGAGGGGCCACTCTTCTGAAGGTTGTGTGTACAGTCCAGATGGATTCGATAGACAGATTGGTGGATACTTACACACACACACACTGCCAGGCCGACAGACCTTTACCCAAACTACATGACTTTCTTACATTTATTTCCAAGCTTTATAAAAATGGGCATCGTGATGAAATGGTATTCACCTTGAAGCAAATGTCGATCACTAAAAACCACTAAAAAAATATTAAATTCCTGGGATTGTTTGCATAGTTTGCAAATACGTTATTCTACAAAATATCTAATTGACGTTCTGTGTTAGTAAACAGGAGGGGCTCTTTGATTGAAAAGTGGTGAAAGATTAGGCTAACAGTAAGTGTGTTTTATATACCCACATTATTCTGCAGTGGCATGAGGCTGTGCAGGTATATTATAGAAATAGGTTATTTCAGCAAGAAAAATTCTCACAATTGTGTTTCTGATGTACCTTAATGGCTGTTGTTACCTATTTGTTTCACTAGGTGGAGACAGGAGGCGTAATAATGACAGATGCCTTCAGAAAGGGAAAAATAACTTGATGTTTTGAGAAAATAATTATTTGTGGAAGAGATACTATCACCTGTAAGATGTCATCTCAAAGGCGGTGTCTCTCATGTAATGAATTGTCAACTCCAGGGAGAAAGGTTTGCTGGGAAAGACCATGTTTTGTCTACTAGTTAACAGGCCACCAGTGAACTGAGCGGACTCTCTGGTTCATCAATCCACTAATTTGTTCATTTTTTCATTCACAGACCCCACATTTATCCAGGCCCTAGTGTGCCCAACACTGTTCGGCATTGGAGATTCAGTAATAAGGAGGACACGCTTCTCAAGGAGCTCACAGCCTCCATCAAGAGGGCAGACCAGTCCGTAAGCGATCAGTTAGAATGTATCGGGGCAGAACCATTGAATGGGTTAGCCCAAGGTTCAGGAGCGGCTAGCTCTCACTGGGCAGGAAGGGCCGCCTGCGATGAGTTGGAAAGGATGGACAACTGAGAGACAGTCGAGCACAGGAGGAATGCCGTAGCAACAGGACAGACGAACCTGGTAAAGGCCTGAACCAAGGGAGTCGGTGGGGGCGGAAAGGAAGACACAAATGTCCATGGGGTGGAGAAGATGGAAGAGCTTGGGGATGAGCGGGGAGAAACAAATGTCCGAGAGAGTTTCAGATAAGTGCTGTGGAGGTCAGGATAAAAAGTAACATGACTACGGGGAATGAAAAAGAATTTGAATGAAGCGCCCCTGCTGCATACCTTAACTTGTAAACAATCTTCCAGCTGCTCCCTCTTCTCCAGACCTTACCCCTTTCTCCGCTGACTCTGGCATGTGAACTGGTTCTCCCTGCCAGTGACGCAACCTCTGGTTTGTGCTGACAGGTATGAAATGTCCTGAAAAAGTAAGAAACTGACGCGTGCACCGGCTTGCAGCGATCGCAGAATGCTGCGGATGGCTCATCGAAACATGAGAAAAACATACACAGAGACAACCAGGTCCTGTGGGGAAGTAGGGATGGAATAGCCACTCTCTCTAGTGGAGAGTGCCTTGTCTTGTCACCCAAGCAGGTTTTTATTAAGAATACAGACTTAGTTTGTGGATTCACAGTCTGGCAGAAAAGATCAAAAGGAATAGGTAACTTTCAAAGGGACTGACAGAACTCCCGCTGGGATTCTGGGCAAAGTTTGGAGTTTTATCATTTGAAAGGACTATAGGGCCCAAAGGGCTGTTTTTGGTTCCCTGTCTGTGTCTTCAAATTCTAATTTAATAACATCCTCCAGCAAACAGATCTTAAAGGATCTTGCATATTCTATGTCCCAGGCCTGATTACCCCGGGGGTCTGCTGACTCTGGTCTGGGCTGCACCACCCCTGTTATTTCCACAGACTTGAGTCGGGCAGAGGAGACAAAGGCAGCCAGGAGACTTGGATTTCTCACAACTGAGAACAAGGACTCAGGCTTTGACAAAGCCGAGGGGGCAGGGGTTAATGTCGATCACCCCTTCATTTCCACAGCCCTCCGAGTCTCTTCCTTGAGGCCTCCTCGTGATAATGCCTGTCTTAGGCGATTCCCTCCATGGGAAATCTTACCCATCATTGGCTAACTGATCAAGCATAGGAGGCCAGGCACAGAACAGGCAGCGTTCATGCCAGGGAAATAAGTTTTGTCTCCTTAGTGGCTCCTGGTCCAGAGGTCTCTCACTCAGCCTAAGTCAAGGGGGGTTACAGCTTCCTGAGATCAGGCAGGGCAGACCCCAACAAGAAACTGCTATGTTCTCTCCCTCCCTCACACACACACACACACACACACACACACACACACACACACACACATACATGCATAGACATAGGGATAAGGACATAGAGAAAAAGAGTAGTGTCACTTTTAGAAAGTTACAAATAAGTTATGGAATGACTATACATATAGCAGAGAAACAATCTTGCACTCCTCACAAACCCCAAGAAACTGCTATTGGTATCTTAAGTGCACTGAGAAGGACAGGTCCCCTCCAGCATTCTTGCCAAAAGAATACATGACCTCAATCCATCGTGGGGAAATATCCCACAAACACTGACTGAGAGAGGTTCTACGAAGTCCCTGATCATTGCTCTCAAAGTTGTCCAGGTCCTGAAAGAATGCTCTCAGACTGGAGGAAACTACTGAGACACAGTAACTAAGTGTGACTGGATCCTAGAAGGACAGCGGGGAAAAAAGAAAGACACTGGAAGGAAAACTAATGAAATTCAAATAAGGCCTGCAGTTTAATTAGTAGTATTGTACCAAGGTTAATTTCCTGGTTAGGGGAAGCTGAGTGAAGGGTATACTGGTGCTCTATATACTATTTTCAAAACATTTCTATAAACCTAAAATGATTTAAAGTGAAAGGTTTTATTTTTTTAAGAGTGTGGTTCAAACCTGTATGCTAGCATTTGTTAGTTCTGCGACCTTCCTGGGCCTCACTCTCCTCCCTGAACAGGCCCAATGACCACAGACGAACAGTTTTTGGAAGGAGGAATCCGGAATCATGAAATGGTGTTGGCAGGTAATCATCTCAGCAGTTCAAGCAGGCAGTTCCAGGCAAAATCGTACAGGCCTACAGAAATGTCCCCAGCTTATTGTAGGGGACATTTCATTGGGGGTGAGAAACTGATTTAATAGATATTATGCCTAGAGGAAGTTTACTCTCCCAAAAACATAGCTATAGAAGGAGAATGTTAGTCCAGAAGAAAACATAAAAATAGAACATTACCAGTTAAAGACCAGTGGAATCAGGAGGGTCATGTTTTTCCAAAGTTTCATTTATGTCTTCATTGTCTCTTTAGTATTAAATGGGCATCTGCCAAAAAACCCCTAAAAAATGGTTGTACTTCTAATAGATAAGCCTATTGTTGAATCTCACCACCAAAAATGTCCCAGGAATGCTTAGGCGGTTAGAAAACAAATCAGCTAGGCAGCGTTCATTTCCCCTGATACCTTCCCACACACCCACGCACGCAGCTCCTCCGACCAGCACGGACATTCCACGCCCCCTCTTCCAGCGGCCTCCCCTCCCCGTTCTCATTCTCTCGGGGCCCTTCCTTCCTGCCGCCGCGCTGAATCTGATTCAAGCACGAATCTGAGCTCAAGGGGCCAAGTGCCTCAAACCAGGAGGGATCCCATTTTCTTCCTGCTTTCCAAGTTCAGCAAGGTTCTGTTTAAGTCGCTGATCTCACAAAGTGTGCTCCTCTTCGCCACTCCCAGATTTTCTCTGTCTCAAAGTTCTACCCGTTAAGTTTCCTCCAACGCAACCAATAGGTGTTTTTAATACCTGGGCCCACCTGACCCATTTTCAAGGGGTTATAGGCAGTGAAGGGTTTCACGGTGACTGAAAATTTTCTGCAGGCAAGTGTCTGTAGAGTAGAAATCACCCAGAAAACATTTTAAGCCCATGTCCAATGATTTTTGTTTCAGAAACATTAGCAAGACATCTTCATGGGCCCGACCCTAGGGGTGCCCACAGCTGGGTGCCCCAGGGAAAGCACGGGCTTGCAGCCTTACTCAGCACCCTTGGGGGAAGGGTGTAAGGAAATTACAGGTAACGGTGTTGAGTCAGTACTTGCTGGGATTACAGCTGCCTGGGGCTCTGCCCGGCTGTTTCTTGTTCCCTGGTGGCTGTCTACTCCAAGGTGGCTCCTTTGCCCCCAGTCCTTGCTCCTCCCAGGGAGTGCCTTAACCCTTTAATGTCCAAATCACACCCGTTTATCTCTAATACTTAGAAAAACAGTGGTCCTGATTTCTGGTAAAAAAAAAAAAAAAAACACCATTGGCCAGTTACTTCTTTAACATCCTGTAATACTTTAGGAATAGCTAGTATATGGTCTCACGGCTACTTCTTCATGGAAAGGTAATTGCCCGCATTCATTCCAGGGCCCAGTTTAATCCAGCTGGATCTAGCCGTTCCTTCTTGTCCTCTGTTCTCTCCTGCCATTGGTCCCCCAAGGCCAACTGCAGAGACCCTGCCTCCCCCCCATTCTTCTGGCCCATGCCCAGCTCCACCAGTCCCCAGACCTGCTGCCATGATGCCTATCAAATTGGCTTTTTCGATCCTTCCAGACATTCTGCATTGCCCACCCTGCATAACTTCTGCATAAAATCAACAAACTGCCCGTTGGTGGTTATAGTCACCACACCCTCTCAAGCTCTAGAAAACAAATCCCCTGAAAGTGAATTTTGCATTTGTATAAAAATGGTATGCATTTAAAATTTTTTTAGATGCCGTATTTATTTATCTTTAGAGAGGGGGAGGAAGGGAGAAAATGAAGGAGAGAAACATCAATGTGTGGCTGGCACGCCCCAACCCCCCACCCCCTGTTGGGGACCTGGCCCCCAACCCAGGCCTGTGCCCTGACTGGGAATTGAACTGTCGATCCTTCAGTTCACAGGCCAGCACTCAGTCCACTGAGCCACACCAGCCAGGGCTAAAATTGTTTTTAAATGAAAAAAAAAAAATCCTCCTCTTTCACTTGAGTTGCGTCTTATGGGATGGGCCATAAAACTTTATGTAATAGAATTTTGGATAGTTTATCCCAGCAAACAAATGTGTCCTGCATTAGATCCATTAACTATTCACCCACATAATAGTCTGGAAAGGAATGCCCAAACTGAAAAGTAGTGTTAGGAGTCTGGGAAATCAGTTTTCTTTTTCAAAAGCTTTTTTTGGTCTTAAACCAGATTTTAAAATATGCGGAAGCTAACTCACAATCACTCATTAGTGACTTTCTTCTTTGGATTCAGATAACCTTCAAGCAGTCATCAGCTATGAGTACCACCTGCTGACTCCGGAGGTGGTTTTGCAACAGTTAGGTCAGGCCAGCGTCCTTGTCCTCACGTCATTTTTCACACCTGTGAGCAAGGAACGCACAGCAAGTCCCTGCTGCTTCTCATACTTTCTTAAAAACTTTCCCTATGCTATCTCAGACTTGAAATTTAAACATTTTTTTCCTGACATGCAAAAGCCAAAGTTCAATACAAGGAATGGGGTGACCACATTATTGATGGAAAACATAGCACAAAAGCAATGCAATTGTCTTTTAATAACGGATGGCCCCCAACGGCCCGAGTTCCACCTCCACGAAACACTGCTCCTCTTTGATTTGCTCGAACACCAAGTTCCCGTTGGAAAACATCCTTGGCAGGGCCAGTGCTGGGGGATTCCAGCATCTGCACTCAGTGCTGTAGAGTAGAAACAGATGGCAGCTCCGTAGAGGGAGAGCTGCTCAGCCCACGTTCTCCCCTGGCTTTCCGAATAATGACAGACAAACAGGAAAACAAAGACGTTGTTTGTAGGGCTCCATCTCACGTGCTTCGAGAATGTTCCATAGCCCTAGAACTGTCCAAAGAAATTGTGCGTATGCATCACAGGATGCCAATCAAAATATCAGTAAAACTCACGTTGTTGCCTTTATACCGGAAAAATGTCATTGGGTTTCGGATGCAGGCTAATGCTCCGTTTGCTGTCTCTCCTACCCTCACCATCCACCTTTAAATAAAAAGCACACAGCTACAGCATAGTTTATTATATTTCTACACATACAAATTTCGGAGTTCGAACCCTGGCTCAGCGGTTCACTAACTGTGCCCTTGGGCAAACCAGTTCTTTAACGTCCTTGTACCTCACTGTCTGCATCTATAAAATGAGAATTATGCCTTACAGAGTTGATGTGAGGATTAAATTAACTTAATACATGTAAGCACTCAGTGGGCACTGCATCGGTCATAGCAATTTTTATTTTATTCTAATCTTGCGCCAGGCCTTCCTTCAGGCTGATCGTTTACAGGTTATAAAATTACTATGTGTCTTTTCATTGCCCAGTGTGACAGGAAATCGGGTGTTGCCTCAGGGACCAGGGACTGAAGACACAGTGGTGGCATCAGGAGGTTCGTTTTGGCCGCATTGACAGGCAGCTGTGTACCCCTGAGCGAGCGAGCCCTTACTCCTGGAGCCTCTCATGGCTGCTCCAAGTCAACGAGACCCATACACTTCTGCACCTCAGCTGCTACCTAAGTGTTAAGTACCAAGAGGGTCTTGATTATTGGGGAAAATGCGTAACTGTAAGATCCTCTGGGAAATTACTCATAACAAGCCCTTTATGTTTTTCACAAGTTGTAGCGGTTAACAAAAGTCTTAAAACAAGGGTGGCAAACACAAGGCCCGTGGGTTGAATCCAGCCCTCCACTTTGTTTTATCTGGTCTGGCACCTTGTTTCTACCCGGCAGCAGCGCCGAGCTCCTTGCCCCTAGTTAAGGAGTAGTTACATTTACACAGTCCTAAAGTTACATTCGACCCTTTGAAGGCAACCGCGAGGCTGATGTGGCCCTCGGTGAAAATGAGTTTGACGCCCCTGTCTTAAGATAAATCCAGTGAAGAAACAAGGCCCATCAGTTCTGAAAGCTAGGTTAAATCAATATTGAAGACTAAGTTTTAATTTTAGGCCGATTTAGCACCCAAAGGTCTCACCCTGGTTTCTACTAATGCTAACCCAAGGTTCCCTGCCTGCAGGGGTCTCATGAATTATATAAACAAGAAAAACAAAATAATAGGGATTTTAGGAACTGTGGAAAACTGGATTTCCTAGGTCCCGCTGAAAAAAGGATTCAAATTAAAGCCTTTTGTTCAAAACTCATCTGTAGGCCAAAATCAATCCTTAGGCAATCAGACGCCAGCGTTCGTTTTTTTAATTGTATACCTAACCAAATGAGCTTTACCTTAACCAGTATTAAGGTAATGCAGTTTACAGTTTCATACAGTTCTTTGCTAAACCACTCTTGCCAGAGTTCCTAGAGGTTTATTAAGGATGGCGCTTTCTCCTCTCCCATCACCTAACAAGGGAGCTAGGGCAGCTGCCAGCAGTAAGACACCACTCACAGACGCGGCTAGTAGCTGCTGCTAGGAGCTCTTGAAAGCGCTACCCAGTGCAGTAACTGGCCATTCAACATTCGTTTAGCAGGTGTTTAGAGACCACCTACTCTGAGCGTAAACCAAGCATCGCTAAGGCAGCCAGGCAGGGTTTTCCACTTTTCAGCCCCTATTTCACTAACAGGGTTTGGGTTTAGTCAATCAGTTTTCTTTCTCACTTCTTTAGTGACTCCTTCCATTTATCAGAAGCAGAACGGTGTTTCCTTGTTACAAGTAAAATCAGAGTGCATCTGCTTGTGATTTTGCCATTTCTGAGCTGGTTCCAATGTCCTTGCTCAAGTATGCACTGGCGGCTAAGTCATGCTCACAGCTGACATTCTCGGTCACATCTGCTCTTTCCTAAATCCCACGTCTGCCTTGTGTTACTTCGTTGTCCCACTGACGGGGTTCATGCTCACATGACTTCTCACGACAGGGTGTAAGGCAAGTACCCGAGTCTTTGCAGGTCCAACAGGGTCTTTGTGTTGCCCTCACAAGTAAGGTGACTAAGCATAGTGTTCCCTGGGTAAAAATCACTTCCCCCTGAATTTCGAAGCTATTATACCTCTGTTTCTAGGATAGCTAACAACAATCAGATGCCACCCTGATTTTTGTTTCTTGTAGGAGATGGTGTTCTCCAAGCCCAGGAAAGCTCTTGGGCTTTCTGAGCAGTGCTTATTGTTCTAAAACTTCCAGGTGATGAGGGCCTTTTCCATCGCCCCCAATCACCACCCAGGAGGCCCTTTTAAATGGAAAGCTCACAGCTTTTGTTCCGGAAATTTTCATTGTGTTATTTTTTTAATGTCTTTCCCCCTTGGCTTTCTCTGCTCTTTCTGGAATTCTTATTACTCTCTTACTGGCCCCCCTCTGGACTGATGAGTGTGTGTGTGTGTGTGTGTGTGTGTGTGTGTGTGTTTAATTCTCTCGTGTTTTACATATTTTTGCTCCAGGTTTTAGGAGATTTCCTCCAATTTGGCTTACAAGTTCCTATGAAATATTTCATTCCCAAGGGTCCCTTCCCATTTTCTTTCTTTCTTTTTATAGCATCATGTTCTTGTTTAATAAACGTAACATCGTGCCATATATTTTTAGTGATAGTTTTGTGGGGTTTTATGTGACTCTCAAACTTCCTGACTTGTATCTGCTTCCTCTGGAGCCTGTTTTCCTGTGTTTATCATTCTTCCTCATGCCACAGGCTTTCTCCAAGGTCTGGTGAGTCCTCAGCTGTCCGGCTGTCCTTTAAAACGAGACAGGGGAGAGGCTGACCGGAAACTCGGAGCATGTGTGGGACTCGCCAACGACCACTGCTCTATGGCCTCTCAGATGCCAGACTGTAGATGGCCTTGCGCCAGGGTCCCGGTGACAACCCCATCTGCCCAAGTCTTCTCAGAAAGACCCTTCTGTGCCTTTAGAAAAGGCCCTCTGGTCATTTGCTGGTTGGCAGGTTTTGTTTTCGTCTGTGGTTGAGGAACTAGTTGTGGGGGTTCTTGGTACCGGCGTTGAGGAGCAGTGAGGGAGGATGACCATCTCGCACAGAGATCTCCCCTGCCCTTGTCTCCTCCTCATCCTGGCAACCCAGAGTCCCCGGCGTCTGCGAGGGTCTCCCACGCAGGGAGGCTCCCTCAGCTTCTCTAGGACCCTCCATGCACGTCCTGGGTTGTAGCTTCTTCCACTAAGTGCTCTCCAGCACTTCGTCTTACGGAAGTTCATTGAAATCACTCACCCTTTTGTTTTCCAAGCTGTTTTTGGTATTGTACCTTTTCTATCACTTTAACTGAGTCCTAGGAGGGAAACAAAACAATTATGTGTACTCAAGTCCCCATCCTACAACCAAGAGCAAGGGTAAGGATTATCTCATTTTACATCTGGAAAACCGAGACTTGTGTGACTAAGTGACTTGCCTGAGATTGCATGGCCAGAAAAAGAAGGGCCAGGATCAAACTTGTATGCTTTCAACTGTGCCAAACGACTTCTTGTCCAAACCATGACTCAGCGGGTATGACCTGGAGGCCTTATGTACTGCTACAATACTGTAGGTTTCCATAATACCATGAGATTTCAATGCATTGTTATTTGCATATATAAATGACTCAGAAGCTGCACAGACTGAGAACTGTACAGCGTCATTTTACAAGTTACACAGCTAAGACAAAATGAGAAATCACCAATGCTGTACAACAGCAGTTTCATGTTTTTTGAATCAGGTGGGAATGGAATGGAGCTTGAGGAGAGAAAACCGACAGGAGGGGCTGGATTATCATCTGGGGCTGGGCATGCGGACTGCTCTTGGCTCCATCGGATCCACTTGAGAAGTTCACCATTGGGGAGCTCTTACCCCAAGGTGGTGGGGCCGATTCCAGAGCACTGGAGCAAATGGAAGAGACTTGCTAGGAAGGCAGGGGACCCCGTTTGCTTGGACGCCACTGTCTCACATACATTCAACACTTATTAAGTGACTACTGTGTACAGACACTACAATAGGCTCCAGGGATCCTTTCCCCTTCAGCCAGGGTCAGATCCCCAAAAGACGAGGCTTTTGTTTTTGGAGACTTCTAGAAACTGAAATTCCACGACATCACACAGGAACACATCCTATCCACATGGTTTAAAGATGTCAAGTGTTAAAATTGTTTTAGGTCAACCACAAATACAGTAGGAGGGCTTTTGAATAGCTATTTATTCCACAGGTCTTTATCCAGCTCCTGCCTACTGGTGGCCCCTGGGACTAGGGTGTAGGGACACAACACTCAGAACAGGAAATTATTTCTAATCAATTTGGCCCATATCCACCAAAGACAATGCTAAAGCATCTACTTTTCTGTTTCTCCAAGGGGAGGCCACATTAACTATGAAATGTAGAGATTTTCTCTTGGTAAGAGCCACAGAAAACTGGACTATGTATGCTGAGTGTGTTGTACGCTGGCATTAGGTGGCTGTGTTATTGATTTAGATATATAGACACTGGGGAAGAATATAATTTCACAGAAAATCCTTCTGTTCGTAGTGTTTTTCTGGACTCTTCACATTCCCTGTGGCTGTTCTGCTCTCATTCTGACACAGCAGAGAAATTCACACGAAGTCTGAAATGAGTATGTGCCCTCCGTCCTTAAGGGCAGCACACAAGCCCGTGAACTTGGAAGGAGAACAAAGCTTTCCAGTATAATAAACAAAGAAAATGGAAATTAAAAAGTCTGGTTTCCTCTCCTCTGTATCAGCACATCCCAGCTGTCAGATACTGCTGAATAACCCACTTCTCCTGTGCCGGGACGGTAGATGGTTCTCATTAAAGCAATGCCAAAAGGAAGTATGTCTTAATGCTCACGAATAATGGCACAAATGAAGTACTAATGCCACAGATTTAATAGGAACCTTCAAAAGTCCAGTATTGCATGTGATTTTTTGGGTCCCGTCTTACCCCACTCTCTCCAAGGGTCCCTGAAATCTCGATGGCAGGCTGACATCCTGATAAACATGGAAAAGAAGAGGCAGACCAGCCTAGAAGGCAGGGTAGGTGTGGCAGCCAGAGAGGTCACAGGGGACAAGAAAGAAAGTGTGGCTGGTTGAGTTTGTGCAGATAAGGCTTTAGGTCCAAGGGCCGACAGCAAGCACACCCTATGGGGAGTGCCCACGTGGTGTCTGATGGCAGACTTCCAGCGAGGGAGCCCAGCCTTTAGGCCCTTGGGTGTAGCCCTCACGTCCACACAGCCAGCTGCAAGACCAGTCCTAACACCAAGCAGCAGAATGCTTCCTTTCTTTGGGAAAACTGAGTAAAGGCATCTGCCTGTGCCCATCACTGCAGAAGGGCCAGCTTTCTCCGAAATTGCTAGTGTTAGAGACTTGTGAAGGCTGTGATGGCAGCAGAGTGCAGAGTTTGGTGCAGTAGTAGAGTCAGAATGAGTCCAAGTTCATCCAGCCCTGCAGGAGTTCATTCCCCTCCCACAGCCTCGAATCCTTCATGTGTACAATGTGGTAGGCAGAATCGGAAAACAAAAGTGATTCTAAATTTCTAGAAGACGTTTCCCTTGCCAACTAGTGTGGCTCCGTTGGTTGGGCTGCATTCTGTGAAGTGAAAGGTCACCGGTTTCATTCCCAGGTGGGCAGATGCCTGGGCGGTGGGGTGGGTCCAGGTCGGGGTGTGTGTGCGAGGTGGCAGATGGATGTTTCCCTTGCACACTGATGTTTTCCTCCCCCTTTCTCCCTCCCTCCCCCTCTCTCTAAAAGTGAGTAGGTAAAATCTTTTTTTTTTAAAAAGACTTTTCCCTCTTTATTCTTTCTTCCAATTAAAAAAGATTAAGCTGTAAGAGCATCATCTAGTCCACCTGCTTTCCATACGCCGTGATTAATTCACATGCTTCCTGACTAACATGATAAAGTTATCCTCAGAAACACACACATCCCAGGGTCAGAACAACACCCCCCCCCCCTCAGGGTTCTTGGCTGCCACGCTGGCCCAGGAGCACACGGTCAACATCCCAATGCCGGGCAGGGCCTGGACGGCACCGACGGCCCATGTTCCCCACGAAACTCTCTCAGGAGACAATATTCTCCTTTTGCAAAATATTTCCTTTTTGCTCAGAACAATGATGGATGGATGGGTAGGTCTTCATTTGACTCACTACCTGAATAATCAGCTTTTTGTTATTTCTCCAGAGCAGAATTAACTGACATAATTTTGTGTTAAGTCACCAGAACTCTCTGTTGCATTAAAAAAAGGAAGATATCACCCTACTCTGGCCTGAAAGTTCTTCAGGACTATTTCGAAGTATCACCATGTTTAGGTGGCTTAGTACCTAACAGTCCTAATTGACTTAATTAGCCAAACATGGAACAGGTGTCAAATCCTGAAGTATTTATAATAACAAATTACAATTCAGAGTTGAGTTAGCAAGCTGACTTTGCCCCCAGCCCTTATTAGGGTTGAGACTCCCAAGTTTGTGTCAAGTTGGAAACTGCCAATGACATGTTCAAAGCATGTCATACAAGTCACGTCTTGCCATCTTTCATATCCGCATGAGACCAAGCCCTATTTCACTCCTGTTTAAATTTTATTATCGTAGTTATTAGTTATAAATCAATGGAAATAGGACAACAAAGGGAAAAGTCAGGATAAATAACCTCTTTCTTATGAATTAAGATGCAGGCGTACACAGCAGTCACTCGCTGCCCACCGTCTGTCCCACTGCGGGAACGGTGACACGGCTGGGCCCACAGCGCAGTGCGCGCACCTGGCACCGCGCCCCGAGCCGGCAGAGGACGGCAGCGGCGCGAACTGTCGGGCGGATCTGGGTCTAGATGACCAGCTTCTCCACACTGAGCGTGCTGGTGGTCTCGTCCTCTTCGTTTGACCCAAAATACCCCGGGAGGTCCAGCAGTCTCTGCTCGGCCTCGGTGAGGCCGAACGAGGTGTTGTCATAGAAGGCGAACTCGGGGTGCGCCGGGAAGCTCTGACACCTGTCTTTTCTACACTGCGAAGGGCTCAGGGGGCCGACCCTGGGGTAGCTCTCTTTGGGGGCGGTGGGGGAAGGCTGCTTCCTCGCGGCGCTCCTGTGACTGGGGGACGGTCCTCTCCGAGCCCTGGGAGGCTCCGCTCTATCGCCTCCGGGCGCAGATCCCGCCTGGCGCACGCCGGGCTCCGGCTTCCTCCCCGGCTGCGCCAAGGTGTAGGGTTTAGGGAGAGGGCTTACCGGGCCGCCGATTGCGCCCGCTCCTGGTGCGCGGTCTGGCGGCCCAGGGCACGCGGCGGCGCCCCGACTCGGGGGCCGCGCTCGGTCCTCCGCCGGCTCCCAGGGCCGCGTCCGCGCCGCGCGGGCCGGCGCCTGCCGCGGGGGTAGGGAGCTCAGGCTGCGCTCCCGGAACGGCCGCGCCTGCTTGGCCTCGTGGAAGCTGGCAGTCCTCCGGAAATGCAAGCTCCGAGGCTGGCCCCGGTCCGCCGCGCCCGCCCGGCCACCCCCGGGCCGCGCCTGGGCCTTGCGGATCACGGTCTGGCTGGGGCTGACGGCGCTGGCGGCCTGCGCGCCGGGGCCCTGCAGCCGGGACGCCGGCCTGTCCGCGGGCCCGGCCGCCGGCGGGTCCACGAACGGGGACTTGAGCCTGAACTTGGGCGCGGCGGCCTCTTCTGGGCTGTCCAGGTCCAAGGGCAGGTCGGCGGCCGGGGCGGCGGCCGCCTGCACGGCCGTGTCGGTCAGGGGGCTCTGGGACACGTGGTAGACCTTGGTGGTCTCGGTCAGGCCCTTCTGCTTCATCTCCTTCAGCTGCTGCTGCGCCAGCCGGTAGCTGAACAGCGGCGGGATGATCTTCTGCGCGCTGGACTGGAAGCTCTCGCTGCCCGAGGCCTCGTCGTCGGGCGCGGCCTGCGCGCTCGGCCTGTAGGTCAGGGGGATGCCCGGGTCCCCTGCCGGCCCGTCCCCCGCGTCCGAGAAGCTCCCGCGCGGCTCGCCCAGCTCGCAGATGGTCTCCTCGTCCGAGTTCTTCCGAAAGCCGGGCGAGTGCGCGGAGCTGAGCCGGGCGGGGGTGCTGCACTTCGGGGAGCGGCCGAACTTCCTCCACAGCGTGATGAGCACGGTGGCCACGATGATGAACAGGCACAGCGATATCCCGGTGACCGTCACAATGTTGTTGGCCTTCTCGGGGCCCTGGGGCTGCAGGGGCGGCGGAGTGGAGGCGGGGAGCGCTACAGGGAAAGAAACAAATAGGTATTCTGGCCGTTCTCCGGGGCTGTTTTCTCCGCGTGGTGTTAAGATCTAGCAATTAAAGAAAGAAGTCAACTAGCCAAGGGCTAGGATTTGTAGTTTTGCCTATCCTCCCTGCTGGCAGCTTGAGCCAAACTAAAAACAGGAGACACTTCGTGCCCTGGGCTCCAGGCAGAAGCAGCCTGAGGAAAGTTTCCAGGAAAAATCAAAGTTTTCACTCAAGGTCCATGGGACGCCTGCAGTCAGGTGTGCCTTTGAGGGGTACACTGGGAAGTCCTTACAAGTGTGAAACTCGACGTGCGACATGGTTTAGGAGGGTTGTACCTGAATTAGCACCTGTCAAGAGACACTCACACCTGAACAGGGGCTTGTGACAACGTAACTCCCTGGCCAGGTCCCTTCAAAACCACAGCTGGAGAAAAGCCCCAGGAGTCCCCTCGCAACAGGGACACGGCCTGTCTGTCTACTCCCAGCCCCAGTCACGGTAACTCACACACAGCTGCTACTCAATAAGTGGAAGATTAATTAATCCGTCGACTCGTTATTAAAATGGTCATGGCAAAACGATCACTACCCCACCAGACCGAACGTGCGTGCAGTGGCACATGGATCCTCCCACTCTTGTGTCAAACAAGAGGAACCAAATTGACACAGAACTAGACTCAGACCTCCACACGAAAACCGCCTTTCCAAGACGGACGAAACTCTAAACTCTCAGCCAAGGGGACATTGGAATGATGAAAGACCTGTTTCCTGACCCGCTTCTTCCATCTGCTGACGCCAGGGGGCAGCGGCACGAATGTTCCACTCTGCAGGCCCTCCCCTTAGTGGCTGTTTGCACCCTGGCGGGCCCCTCAAAACCTCAGCTGGAGAACAGCCCCAGGCTGCTGCCTCGCCCTCCTCAGCCTCACCCTGTCTTTCCTCTTCCGCCTGACATGAAGGTGGTTTCCTGACACTCAGCAGCCTGCGAATAGATCTCTGTATTTCCAAGGAGGGGAAGACAGGTTGACTGGGAAAAAGAGAACGCTTGAAAGAAATGAGCACATTTATCCACAGCAGCATTTATCTGAGGACCACGTAGAAAAGAAGTAGGGACGTCTGTACCACTCACCCTTCTGGCTAATTTATTACATACACATTTCTAGTTCCCACCCAGCATGAAAGAGTTAAGATGCTAGAACATGAAATAACACCACATGTCCTCAAAAATGATTGCTGGTTTTGGGCAGGGCAGAGCAATAGGGGGAAAGTGGGACAACTGTAATAGCAATAAAAAAGTATAAATAAAAAAAGAAATTTCAAAGATTAAAAAAAAGATGGCTAGTTTCAGGTTGTTGGTGCTTCTAGAAAGCTACACTGGCCTGAATATAAAGCTCAGTATGGGGTCAGGTCAAGTCCCCTGCTTTCCAGTTTCATGGTCTTGGGTGGGCCACTTACCCCCTCCAAGCCACAAGGTTGTCCTCTGTGTGTGGAGATAATGAAGCACCTACTTCACGTGTGCGAGGCCCTAGGAAAATGCCTGGTCAGCAGGAAGCTCTTAGGACCGGAGCCCAGCATCATTATCCTTCTTTGTGAGCCTCTGGTGAGACCATGAGTTAAAGTTCGGCTGGCGCATAGCAGACGGTCCATAAATGGTTGATGTTGTTGTCACTTCGACAATATCAAGGTGTGGTACAAGCCAGTGGCAGCTGACTTTAAATTTATTTGATGATTACGGAGCTCCAGACGCAATGTCTTAACACAACACGCCGCCTCAGAATCAGAGGAACAGGTGTATTTGGAGAAAGTGATACACAAGGAAAGAACAGCGGGAAGTGAAGGGAACTTATAAAGAAAAGAGTAGGCAGAGAAGAGACCCTTAGCAAGCAGTATGAGATGCAACTGGAGAAAGGACAGATTCGGGATGTGGCCCAAGGCTTATGAAAGAAAGAGGGGCAAGCTCGAAGCTAGGAAAAGAGCCTGGGTCTGAAGCTCTAATAGAAAATACACAGAGCCCCAGCTGGTGTGGCTCAGTGGATTGAGTGCCAGCCTGTGAACCTAAGGGTCACCGGTTCAATTCCCAGTCAGGGTACATGCCTGGGTTGCAGGCCAGGTGCCCAAAAGTGGACATGCGAGAGGCAACCACACACTGATGTTTCCCTCCCTCTCTTTCTCCCTCCCTTCCCCTCTAAAAAAATAAATAAAATCTTTTTAAAAAGCAGAAAAAAAACACAGAGGAGAGACCATCCTTAGGATACTAGAGTAAAGGGAAGAGGCACTGTAGCACTGGCCGGAAAGACAAGATAGCAAGAATGATTTCCTTGGGCCACAGGCCTGGACACTGACCAAGGTGTTGCCTATAGTTTTGGCTAAAATCTAACCTGAAATCCAAGTACAGAGAAACATCTACCTTCCCCAGGTGGGAATGGACAAGGAACCAGGGATGGCTTCCTAACCTGGAATTGAAAAGTGGAGAAAGTCAGGGCTTGACCGGAGGACTTTCTCTAAGGGTCAGGACCAGAGCAAAGGCCAGCCAACTCAACAGGACAGGTTATGGACCAGAAGGTGGAAGGGCGTGTGGGGAGAGCGAGGCTTTGTTATTACTGTAACCTGTGGCAAACGAGTGGGATTCAGCTCCATGAGCTAAAGCAAAATGTAACGGAGCCACGTGAGCGTCACATCTAGAGACAAGGACATCAGATTCTCATGAACACTGACTAGTGTGTGCCTTCACGACGCTCCGAGGATGAAGGAAAGACTGGTCTCCAGGTGATGGCAGGAATAACTCTCCCCGCCTTCCCCTCCTGGGTCGGGCTGGCGAAGAACACCTATGGGGCCATCCCGGGGGTAAGACAGGGTGTCTTGCCCCATTTTGGCAAAAAAATGCTCTCCATGGTCCCTTGGAGATTCTCTGGGATGTCGGGCAGAAAAAAATTTTTAAATACGTTTTTCCACAGTTTTGGTGAGGAGAATTAAAGGAGGTAGAAGTAAAACAAAAGTAAAAACAGAGAAAATTTTTGGGGAAAAACAATCATCTCTTCCATTTTCATATGTTTAAAAATAATTTTGTATGTCTGAACCTTTAATTTAGATAGCTGTCCTTGTCGTTTCCCAGTCTTCTACAGTGTTAAGTCCCCCAGCAGCTCACTGGCAAGCTGTCCCCAGTCCGTGACACGCTCATGGACATGGACGGGATTCATACAGCGATTCACACGTTAATGTGTCCCCTCCTGAACGCAGACCGGTGACTGTCAGGCAGACGCTGGCTGCACAGCCTCTCTGGGGAGAGGCCCCAAAGGAGGAAGGATACCTACCCGCACAGTCCTCCAGGGAGCACCGGGAGGTCTCCGAGGACATTCCAGGGCAGCCGGGTTGGGAAGGGAAGGACGTCAGGCACAGGCGGTGGCGCTCGCGGACACCGTCCCCACAGGTGGCACTACACCGGCTCCACGGCTGCCACAGTCCCCAGGTTTCTGCAAGGACATTAGCCAGGTGTTCAATTCGAGTTCATTTGAGAATCAGAGCTGAACTGCAACCCCAGGAGGATGCAAAGCTCAAATGCTGGGCCTTGACAAGTAAGTAAAACATTCCCAAAGATGTTAGAAAGCTGGAAAGAGTGTGGTTGCTCCGACCCTTAATATGAAGAGCTGTATACGTGGCAAAATATTAACCTTTCTAGAACCCATCACGGGGCAGCCAGATGGCCTGGAATACAAGGAAAGGCAGGCTCCTCTATGAAAAGACAGATGCAAACATGGCTTCCTGGGTCAGGTGCCAGGCTCACACAGCTGGGGAAAAGTCATTAAAAGTGGAATGGACAGCCTATGGGGGCCAGCGTGAAAAGACAGAACCGCAGGGAGCCACACACTCCAGGGGAGTTTGTACCCACTTGCAGGCTCTTCCCCACAGATCTCACCAGATGCTCCCAAGAAGGACTGAGGGGAGGCACAAGACCAGAAAACCCCGTCACTCTGAGAGCACCTGGTGTTGCTAGGGAATAAAAAGAGAAGGAAACCCTTCGCTCCTGGAGAGGAGCAGAAAATACCCTGGGCCCAGTTTGTCAGAGGGCTCCTACCACCAGGGAGGGGCAGGATCATCAAGGCCCTACGCCTGAGACTAAGGGCACAGTATGTGCTGAAGACTAAGAAGGAACGGGCACAGGAGTGTGCTCTCTGGCTCTGACAGCCCATCCCCAACCCTGCGCCCTGTGAGCAATGGCCAAGTATCGAAGAACAACAGCCTACCACCGCGGCAGGGGCAAGGGCATTGGTCAAAACCTCTCCAATGTTTAGACTCAAGCCTAGAGCTGAGGGTACGACAAAAGCATCGAGTAGAGCCCTCCAGAGACCCAGACCCTGCCCTGACCACAAAGTAACAGAGGACACCTTGCGCTCTGTTGTGCAAGGAAGGTAGCTATAACAGCAGAACCCAGACACAGCTCCATTCCTTACCAGACATGTATGGCAGCAATCACACAAAGAATGGGAGCAAGGAATTGTGAGTGTATTGTTATAAGGTCCTTACACTACACGTGAAGCAAAATAATGTCATTTGAAGGTCGATTGAAAGTAATTGGATATATATTCTAAAATCTAGGACAATCATTAAAGAGCATTCTAAGATATAAACAATAAAATAATCGAGTAGTTTAAGTAAATGTTAAAAAAGTTCAATTAACCCCAAAGAAGACAGAGTAAAAGAGAAGAGCAGATCAAATAAACATAAAACTAGTGAGATGATCTTAATCTAACCACTTGATGATCACACTAAATATAAATAACCAAAATACACCAGTTAAAAGGCAGAGATTGTGAGACTGGGTTTAAAAAGAGTGACCCAACTATGTACTGCTTAAAAGAAACTGCCTTTAAATATGAATACATAAATATGTTAAAAATGAAAGGATAGAAGAAGCTGTACCTTGTCAACATTAATCAAAAGAAAACCATATAGTACACAACAGACACTTCTCCCAAGACACACAAATGGCCAACAGATGTATGAAAAGATGCTCAACTTCATTAGCTATGTAAATGCAAATCAAAACTGCAAGGAGATGCAACCTCACACCTGTTGGAAGAGCTGTTGTCAACAAGACTGGTAAGAACGAGTGTGGCAGAGGCTGTGGAGAGAAGGAACCCTCATTCCCTGCTGGTGGGAATGTAGACTGGTGCAGCCACTATGGAAAACAGTCTGGAGGTTCCTCCAAAAACTAAGAATAGAGTGACCATACGACCCAGCAACCCCTCTTCTGGGTATCTACCCAAAACATTTGAAAACGTTTATTTGCAAAGACACATGCACCCCTGTGTTCATTGCAGCTTTATTAATGGAAGCCAAGACATGGAGGCGACCACAGTGTCCTCTGCTAGAGGGGTAGACGAGGAAGATGTGGTGCATCTGTACAATGGAGCACTGCTCAGCCATTAGAGGTAAAAATGGTCATTTGCGACAACATGGATGGTCCTTGAGACTATCGTGCTAAGCGAAATAAGCCACTTGGAAAAAGCCAAGAATCATAGGATTTCACCCATGTGTGGGACATAAAACTGAAACTCACAGGCTCAGACAACGGTGTGGTGGTTGCCAGAGGGAAGGGGGTGGGAGAGTGGTGAAAGGTAAAAGGGGCCAAATATGTGATGATGGAAGATCATGGGACTTTGGGTGGTGAGCACAGAATACAATTCACAGATCACGTACCACAGAAACGTACACTCAAAGTCTATATAACTGTATTAACTAAAGTCTCCCCAATAAATTTAATAAAATTTTTTTTCAAGAAATAAAAAAGAAAACCGAAGTGGCTGTATTAACATCAGACAAAACAGAGTGCAGAACGAGGAGTATTATCAGTGATAAAGAGGGACATTACGTGTGACAAAAGGGGCAACTAAGCAAGGAGCTTTGGGCTTTAACAACACACCAGAGCTTTGAAATACATGCAAATCACTCCCAGGACAGTTATTACTGATGGTTAAATGCAAACGTCTCTTCCAAGCACGTACGCAATCACCGCCAGATGGAATAATTGAGTCGTGCTCTGTAAAGAGTTGCCCTAAGTCCCTTCTCTCTCAGCACCCATCCAGCCTCGGGCCTAGCCAGCCATTCATGCCAGCACTAGGCTCCAAAACATCCTCTGCATAAAGGTCTCCCTTCATCTCCTTTACGAGCAGAATCTCACGATGCGGTCAAAGGTACGCAGGGCACTACAAAAACAAGGAGAGCGTGTGAGGCAGACACATTCCCGGGTGAGCCAAGTGGTGCAATCTCGGGAATGAGTCATGGAAGAGGAGTTCTTTACACCAATTAAAAGTCTTTCGGCTTTACGCAAGAGTAGGGGCGTTACACACCCGTATCCTGGACAAACATAAACTGAGGTGTGGTAATTGTGTTCCATCCAGGGGTTCAGCTGAACACGACATTGGTTCTGTGCCTCCCAGACCACCCTGCACCCCTCAAATGGTAGAACAGGGGTCCAGCTTTGTCCTCAAGCTTCAGAGCTGTTCAGACACTAAGCCCCCAGCATCTGCAAAGCTTCGAGAATCGGACATTGAAGTCTCTGAGACTTCAAGTATTGTGATTTATCTTTGAAAAATCTACTGGGAATTCCACTACTGTGAAATCTGGAAGGAAAATTAAGTCAATGTGTAGTTTATCCTTTTTCTTGTGCTCATATTTAAGACCACAGAAGACTGGGGGAAACCCCAGCCAGTGTTTAGACTGTGAGTGGGGAGATCTGGGGAAGGCCCAGCAGCTGGGAGAACCAGAAGCTTCTAGAGTCTTCACTCCCCTTGGTTTTAATTTCCATTAAATTCAGTCATGTCGAATTTTTTGCCTCTTAACAAGTAACTTCTTTAGAAAAGGCAAGCCCATCTTGAATGATTTTGATGAATTTAATATAATTGTTTTTTTTTACTAATATGAGAGTAACCACCTCTGAGTTCAATTTTCACTCTAATCAACATGTGTGGATCACCTGTTAATGCGCCAGGCACACTAAGTGGGCCACAGAAAAGTCATAAATAGCTTTGTGGCAGCACAGGTTGGCTTTTGCCACCAAACAAGCTTCCCCAATCAGAGGAAGGGGTGGGGGGAGGGAAGACACCAGGGGAAGGAGGACCTTGCACAAACAGTGACAGAAGTGGTCAACACCATGACAGACAGGCTGAGGATGGTGTGCCAGCTTGCGGCAAGGCAATTCAACCAGTCTGTGTTGAGAAAGAGTAACCCGAGTGGAGACTTGGGGGGTGGATGAACATTATTAACCAGGTTAAGGTAGATGAAGGTATCCCAGGCTCACAGCTGAGACTGTGGGGTGGTCAGTGCAGCCATGGAGGACCCTGTGGCTCTCAACCTCCCGTCCAGTGAGGTGACTGACAGGTTTTAAGAAGGGGACAGCTTCTGCTGACCTGAATTTTAAAGCACCCCTCTGGCCTCGGTGAGAATGATGTGGATGGGGGAGCCTGCTGCAAGAATTCAGATAAGGGATGATGGAGGCTTGAGCCAGCTGGTGTCAGTGAAAAATCCAGACGTTTTGTAAGATTACAAGCATCCAGGGTTTTGAAGGGGGGAGTTGTTACCACAGTCAGTTGGAGCTCCAGGGAGGGTTCCCCATTGGCCAAGACAGCAGCAGGGGGCAATCCTAACACTGAGCACACCAAAGGCTAGAAAGATGAACGGATAGAGCCAGCCCACCAAAAGACAGAAAGATAACTGAGTAGGAGAAAAAGCCCTCCCCTCCTTATCTCTACCGGGAATGGTGGGCTTGGGCAGAAAATAAGATGGTCTTTGAGATGGGAGTCCACCATTCTTGCAGGTCCCGCGGCACATGAACAAATCTCTTTCCTTTGGCACCAGCGCCGGCCTCATGAGTTTGGCTTTTGTGGCGGCAGGCAGCAGGACCTGCATGTTGTTTGGTTACAGAACCAGCAGGCTGTCCTCGAAGGAGAGCCAGGAGGTAGGAGGTAAAAGGGCAAGTGTGACATCACAGACTCAGGTCAGGAAAGAGACAGATCAAAAACATCCACGGATCTGGGGACCTGGATGTCATCCACTGGCTGCATTAGTGACAGCATTTTCAGGGGAGGGGTGCTGGTTTGAGGGCTAAAAAGTAAAGGTGAGGTGAGGACATGAACCCCAGTCTAGGCAACTTTTTCAAGAACCTGGGCTATAGAAGGAAGAAAAGATTACAAGGGTGACTTCTGAGGAAAAACCAGGTGATGAGTTGTTTTGTTTTCAGATGTAAGAGTTAAGTACACTTCAAAGCTGATGGAATAAGCCAGCAAAGAAGGGACAGTTAGACACAGAGGGGAGAGAGGGGATCATTAGCAGAAGGTTCCTGAAGTGGGCAGAGGCAGGGCTCCGCAGGGGAGGGAAGGGTTGACTTTGTGCTGGAGGAATGTCACTTCCTCCCTTGTGGCAGCAGGATGTGAGAGGATGGGACCGATGCCCGTCGGCTGAGAGACTTTGGTGGGAGGGTGAGGGGGCTTGCACCTTGTGGCTTCCAGCTGCTCAGTGTGGTTGGAGGCACAGTCAGCTTTGAGAGCTGACTGGGGGCAGGGGTGAGGCTGGAGGGAAGCAAGCAGAGGAGGTGGGAGGGCGGCTGCAGAGCACACAGGAGGAGCCAGCCAGGGCGCGTCGCTGGGCATGTGGCGGGCCGCTCTGAGGGTAGAGACATGACCCACCCACATTGGCCCCAGTCTGCCCGGGTGTTCCCTTCCCATGCGGCTTCCATGCAGCGGGTGACCAGCAGTTGGCTGGATCCCACCAGAGCTGAGCTGTGGCCTGGCAGGTGCGTCAGAAGGACAACAAGGCAGAGTTTAGGGTGTCAGTAGAAGGACTGATGGGATGGGCCATACAATCTGGGCAGGGCAATGGCCAGGGGTACACAGACATGCAAAACAAGGGATGTCTTCTCAGGAGAGGAAGTGGGTGAACCTGGAGCAAGAGACACTTGGAGTCACAAAGGTGGCGGGAGGCTGGGGCTGTAGGGGACGTGCGGTGTGGTGGGGATGACAACAAGCAACATGTAAGTGAACCGGACGATATCTGCCAGGTAACCCCCTTGCCCAGACCCAGCTTGCACCCAGGAAAAAGGAGAAAAATGCAAAGAGGGGCATGGGTGGAATTGTAATAACCCCATTTATTGTGTGATTAGGTAGGGCATTATGCAAAGAATTCAGAATTTGAAGATGCGTTTAGAAATCCTGTTTTGAAATCTCACTAAAGAGGCTTCGTCCTTATAACGAAGGACAGAAGACACACTCAGCTAGGGCGAGACAGTGAGTTACTAAACACAGCTTGGGATTTAGCTTTGATTTTTTATCACATCTGCCATGGCCCCGCCACAGGATGTGACAATAGCTGATGTCACATCCCATGTGACATCAGTGCTGTTATGAAGAGTGATCCCTGAAAATGATGATATAGTTCATAGAAGATTCGGTTCAGCTAAGTTCAAAATAATGATTTGGGCCGCATAAAGGCATCAATTTGATAAAAATAAAATTAAATCTCAATACCAACCTATGTTTCTCTGAATTAGCATGCACTCCTCCTCCTTTGCGGAAAACTGGCTTCCGCCTGAAACGCCAAAGTCGAAGCAGTATCTGTTCCTCCCCATGTCGAACAACGTGCAGTTGAACACCGTCTTCCTCTGTCCCAAGCTCAGGCTGTTTGCAGCCAGCCGCGTGGTCCCTTCCCCGGGACGTCTGGGGGCCTCCTTGAAGACCGAAATCACTCCTTGGACATAGATGCAGGGCGGGGGCAGCACCGTCACCTCCACCCCGGATGCGCACGTGAGTTCCGGCACCATCGTTAATTTGTATCCGAACTTCTGGGCCAGGTCAATGGGTCCGATGGAGGTGATGACCGAGTCCCGGCCAAGCAACCTCAGCACCACTGTGACGTAGGCTTCTGGGCCCACAGGTGCGCAGCCAAACTCAACCCACTGACCTTGAGCGAGTTCTGCCCTCTTGCTGGCTCTTATCTCCAGGGGCTGCCCCTGACTCACTCTAGCCTCAGGAAGACTATTGGTGAAGATGACGTCCACCAGGAGGTCAGGCTTGTCCCCAGGGAACAGGCAGAGCGGCTGATCGGTGAAGAGGCCCACCTGGAAGGTGCCTTCAGCTGCCTTGGATGTCCTATTCAGATCCACGTGAAAGACGGGCCACTCCACCTTCAGAAAGGCCCCTTTCTCCCAGCCAGGAGCTGGCACGCTGCTCCCTGCCCCACCCTGGGTCATGGTGAACCAGTAGTCGCCGGCTGCCTTGAAGTAGAAGCATTCGAACTCGAGCGTCCCCTGGGACTGGTTGGTCAGGAGGTGTTTGGTGGTCACGGTCTGGTTGGTGCTGGCCTCCAGCACCAGCACGGTCACGTTCCTCAGGGTCCCGTTCGCGCCGTCGGGGCACTGGAAACCCAGGGACACGCTGCTGTTGCTCAGTGCCACGTGACCTGGCTTTCCCAAGAGGAGATACTCCATTTCCCCAAGAACTGCAACGGAACGGTCAGAATGGGTTTACCGAGGGACATCTGAGCACAACAACAGAACGAGGGACACCAAAGAAAACAATCTCTGCATGCACAAGACAAGTTCGGACTGAGCCACGGATGAAATAAAAGGATGCTAAGTGCTGATTCTGGGAGCCGGGCCCTGCACTGTTTTCATTTTAAAGTGGCTCTGGTCCTTTATCTTCATCTTATATGGTGAGGTTTAAAGTAAACAGTGTTAAGTACTCTGACTGCATCCGCAGTGAAAATCTATAAAGCAAGAGTAACGATTTACAGTCGTCCAGGTAAAAACCCAACACCTCACTTTTCTCATTTTAACCATATTCTGGTGGTGAGGGATTTGAGGGGAAAGGATTTACAGTGAAATGAGAGAAAGCTTGGTTTAAACAATATAATAAAAACTGCTCTAGGGTACTTAAAATTTAAGACCCCACAGATACTTCAAAATTATTATTTCCTGACATACAGGTTGGGCATTTTCACCGTAAAGAAACCAGTGCCCTTCGTTTCCTTATGAGGCAGAAAGTTTTAGACACGTAAGAAATGCTGACACTCTGTTCTCCGTGGGTCATCCAAGGAGAGAGTGACACTTGTCCTTGGCAATTTTAATAACGTCACAGCAACTGCTATTGGCCCAGATAGGAGAGATGGCTTCTGGCCCACAAGCACCTCTCTGCTAGGATCAATCACACCTTTTTAGAGACACATCAGGGAAGCTGAAGTGAGATCTGGAAGAAAACACCCACACACGGCAGCTGTGCTTCTATTTTGAGCCCTATCCAAATACATATCAAAAGACAAAGACTTTGGCAATGCCTCAATCGGCTGGCCCACGGCTGGGGCAAGGAGCAACTCCAGAGGTCAAAGACTGCGGTGTCCCTTTGGTGTGAAAAGCAACATGTGTAACTATGAGGTCATCTATCTTACGACAGATATATACAACTTAGACACGTCATATCATGTATATATCCAAAGGGCCTCAATGTGTTGTTAGGCAGCGTCAGTAGTCTTTAAATATACCCTTACGTGTAGTCAGTCAATGATCATTAGAATCAGCACATGAGTATACTGGCACATGGAGATTTGGGGGCTTTCTTTTCATTGGCTCTACACTTCTTCATTTCTTATTTAAGATGAGGCGAAATAAAAGATATAAAACTGGGACAGTCCTGAACACTTGATCACCACTTGCTTGAGAACCCTGGTAGGATAGCCCTTTAAAAAAAAAAAAAATTCTTTAGCCAAAACAGAAATTGAGGGATACTTCCTTTCAGATGGAGACAGTTCAAGGTTAAGGTTGAAAAAGGTGGCTGATTCTGGTACCTTTTTGTGAACAGGAGGCTAAAGAGCCCCGTGATCACTGGATGAAGATTAAGAGGCACACACCACTTGGTTCACTAATGAGAGCCTACTGCCAGTGACAGGGGTTGTCAATGAGGCAGATCAGATTCCCATTTGATAGGCAGCCAATCAGAGAGGGAGACTCATGCCCAGCTGGGAATGGGGAGAAGAGATGCGATGGGTTCCAGCACAGTGTGCTCTCAGTTTCACGGACACGAATACCACTTCGCGTGGACAACTACAGTTTGACTGTATGCCATCCCGACTACTACAGCGTGGTTCTCTCTGTTCTTTCACCACTTCTCTCCCCATTCTCTCACTGTATTTAAAGACACTGGTGTCTCCATATGAACATGTCGCTGGCTTATTTTGATCAACATCAAGTGGAGGAAGGGCAATAAAAACCCAGGTCTGTGAAAACACCTCCTCTTCCGTTAGCAGTAGCCCACGCACTCAACGTTCATGCTCTGTGCTCTATTTTATGCTCATCCAATTTTTATTTTTATATTCCAGTGAGATAGTTTGTGCTCAACAAGGACAAACATCCTTGCAGACTTTATTTAGATGGGAGATTTTAATGTCTTTCTTTATCACCATGAAACCACGGACACTGTTACCACTTTTTTGTACGAGGTTGTCTAATGCAGAACAATCTGTTCTTAAGTAGGGATAAATGCCTTTAAAAGAAATGAATCCCAGACTGGTTTTCCTTAAACTGAGTGTCTTCTTTTTAAAATAAACTTCTTAAAAAAGAAATGACCGAGGAAGGAGACCCACCAGCCAAAATGACCGCTGCACACACGAGTGCATTTGCCTGCTACGCCGCCACTATTACACAAGCCAGGATTCTCTTTCTCTGCAGTCATAATTTTTTCATGAGAAGGAAAAAAATTTCTATTCTCACGCCATCAACTGCTTAGATGTTTATGAAATAATTTGGAAATCATCCAAGTTAGCATTATATGACCGAATCTATTGGTTCAGTAGTTGTGTGTCTGAGAAATGAACTCAATATTCAGTCAGACAAACTGAATGAAGAAAACGAACATTAAACACCTACTGTATGCTCATCCATTCAAGGTGTTTCACACTATTGATTTTATTTTACCATCACAACAGCCCTGTGAAGTCAATGTTACTGCTAAGGTGGAAAGGGATTAAGATATTTATCCAAGGCACACAACTGGTGAGGACTCTACCAAATCTGAACTGGTTCCAAAGATATTCTGGCAACAAAACTCTCCTGTCAAGGGAAATTTTATGTCAAACCCCCATACAGCTCTGACTGGTGTGCCTCAGTGGTTTGGGCGTCATCCCACAAAGGGAAAGGCTGTTGGTTCGATCCCCAATCAGGGCACGTGCCTGGGTTACGGGTTCAGTGCAGCCCAGGGAGAGGCAACCCATCGATGATGTTTCTCTCCCCCTCCCTGTCCTTCTCTCTAAAAATAAATAAGTAAAATCTTTTTAAAAATCCCCGTATGTACAACATCATTTCATGTGTGTGTAACAGGCTGGTCTCCAAAATTTGTTAAATTGAAAGTGAGTTATTTTTTTTAATTATCTATTTGAATCAACAATTTCAAATCTTAAAAGAACCCAGGGCTGCAAGGATCACAGTGTAAAAGGCACTCCACTGCCGGGACTCCCTCATTCAGTGCCATCAACACCAATGCGTTTATACCCGTCACAGTTCCGGGTCTCGATTCCTGTGGCATTATTATACTCGCAATACTCACCATAGTCACACAGCACCACCAACAATAGATTTGAAAAGTCTTTCAACATTGGTTTCATTCTGATCGGCAAAATCCCAGGGCTTTGGTCTCCTCATGTCCTTTCTCACATCAAAATGGTGAACTTTTCCCCCCCGAAAACACCTGAAATTAGAACCTCAGAAAAGTGATGATGTGATTCTTAAAATAGTAATCGTGAAATGACAGAAACCATCCTATTAAGAAGTCGAACTTCCTAGGCGAGAGTGGTGAGAAAACAGGAAGGACACTAATGGTCCCTGGGGAGTGGTCTGGAATCACACACTTCCCTCTGTCCCATTGGAGCCCCCCCCCCCCCCCCCCCCCGTAAGAACATTCAGGACACCCAACACCAAGGTTATCTTTATTTTCGAACATCTTTGTGGCACATCCTTAAGTGGAGAATTTGCTGTTAATTGTTTAATTTCCTCGAAGCTAATAGCTGATCTTGATAATACATCTTCACCTATTTATCTGATTGGCATTTCACACTGATTTAGTACGGTTTAGTAAATTTACTAAATTTCTGCCAAACTTTCACTTTGCATTGTGCTGTGTAGACACAATCCTACAAGCCCTGCCTTGCTTCCAGTAATGGACGTACCATCTTTACTGCACAATGGGTGTGTTATCTGAATTGCTTCATTCTTAATGCCTAGGAGCTATACCAAAACTATCGAACCTTTAAAAACGATACCCAGTGTATCACAGTTAAACGTGAACTCCATGTGGCCTGACCTGCCTGTTCTGGGCACTCTGAAAAGGAAACAGAGCCCTGGCCTTGTGGATCAGTTGGTTGGAGTGTTGTCCAGTACACCAAAAGGTTGTGGGTTTGACCCCCAGTCAGGGCACATACCTAAGTTGCTGGTTCCACCCCTGATCCGGGTGTGTACGGGAGGCAACCAATCAGTGTTTCTCTCTCTTTCTCTCTTCCCCACCCCCTTCCTCTCTCCCTAAAATCAGTAAACACATCCTTGGGTGAGGGGCCGGACAGAGAAAACAGAAATAACAATTAGCATCATCTGTCATTCTTCTAGTACTTGTTGCTGCTGGTGCGCATCAGGAGATGGATGACTTCATACGGCAACCGCCCCAGACCACCTAGGTGGGCAGGAAAGACCTTGCTGGCCCGGGCTCCCCAAGGATCTGTGGGAGGAGTCACTGGCTTTGATATAAAAGCTGTCAGACCACGGAAGAAGACGCAGGCTGTTCAAGTGCCCTTTTTTTCACACTAGAACTTAGTAAACTGTGGAGTACTGAACATAACCAAATATATATTGTTAATGTTTATATCCCCTTTATTCGGTTAATGATTTTAATAAATACATTTATTCCAAATATAAGTATGTGATATCCACTCAAATAAGAGAAAATAGTGGAATTGAAGGGACTGATTGGAATAATAAAAATTCGAGGGGAAGAAAACTGATGATGTGTCTCTATTAGCTTCCTTTCAGTGGGAGTTGGCTGAACAAAGGAAACACTGAACTTCCTTAAAGGGAAGCAGAGACTTCAAGCATAATTATGCAGATGATTAGAATTCCCTTCCGTCCGCCAACGTAAAAAGAAAATTCACTTGCTGGACTTGGGCACAGATCTGACCTGTCTTTTTTTTTTTTTTTAAACACAGACTGGGAAACTTGGCCAAAGACAGCAGGTGAGCGTCAAGTACCGCCCCAGCAAGCACAGGGCCTAAGGCAATTCAAACGCTTCCTTCAAGTCAGTGATACTCAGTCCCCCACGTAAGGAGGAACAAGGGATCCCTAGCTCCCAAAAGTGGGACTGGCTTTTCCAAATTGCTTGTTTCCCCATGATAACTGTTTTTTAAAGAAGCTCCTAATTATTGCCCTAGCAGGGTGGTTGGGCTGGAGCATCATCCTGGTACACCCAAGGGTCACGGGTTCGATCCCTGTCAGGGCACATACCTAGGCTGCTGATGGGTCCCTGGTCCGGGTGCTCCTGGGACGCAAGGGATGTTTCTCACATCCACGTGGCCCCCGCTCTCTAAAATCAACAAGCATACCCTCTGCCGCTCTCTAAAATCAATAAGCATACCCTCTTCGAGGGTCGAAAGAGAAGCAGCCGCTCCTAATTACAACTGACTGTGATGATAACACACCTTCCTCCTGAAGTAAATGACCGGTAAAACCTAGAATAGTGTAATAATCTATGTCTAGTACTGAACAGAAATGGAATTGTAAAATGAACCAGTCTGCCTGAAATCATAATGTGGATTTTCAAAAATATTCTCAAGCTGAATTTTTACTAGCTAGACTACAAATCTGAGGACTTTAACAGAGCATCCCAAAATAGAACGAATTGCTGGGTAAAATCACTATATATATATATTTTAAAGCATGCTTTTTTGTGTGTGTAAACTTACTTGCTTCACTTATCCCAATGTGTTGTTTCCAACACAGTACTTGCTACTTACAATGTCTGACTTGAGAATCATTTTGAGAAAATAAGAACTTAGGTGGATTTCACACACATTTAAAAATACTTCTAGATAGCATTCACAGACATAACCGTTTACAGACACATTTCAAATGTATCACCTACAGGGTCGGTAGAAGTCGTGAATATTCTCAGTGACTAATGGTTTCACGCCAAGCTCAGATTCCATGCTTTTGGTGAAACCGGCTAAGATAAACCCCCACAGGGCCTTCCTAGCTGCAGAAAAAGACAATGAATTACCCTAAAGGCTTATGGGACCAATGGTTTAAGAAAGAATAAAAGGGAAAAGAAAAAAAAGCAAAACGAGTCAGTTGCTCCGACAAATGCTCGTGTGTATATATCTAATAATAATATTTATTAGGAGGAAATCCCTCATTCCGAAGCAGCTCCTGGAAGCTGGCTTTATTTATACGTGCAGCCCGGGCGGCTCCGCCCTGGCCTCCACGGTGGGACGCACTCCCAGGGAAGCTGCGCGCTCCCCACCTCCGCTCAGCGTTCCAAAGACCCGCGAGTCAAGTTCATGTTTGGAAACCTAGCCCCGTCCGTCTCGTCAAAGCTCCCTTAAAAACGAGGACTGTTTTGAAATGCTTGTATCTCATACTCTTTATATTCCAGAAAGGGTTTCTTTGGGGGGGAATAAAAAGCAAACGTTCTGAAACGCTTAGTGTCCCAAGGCTCTGTTCTTCAAGGGTCCCAACGGTTCGGACTTGGCAGTACCCAGCCAGCCTCGGTCCCTCGCCCACACCTGCGCCCGGGGACAGTCGGGTGCAGGTTCAAGTGCGGACCCGACCCGGGGACGCACACCTTTGGAGCGTGTCCTCTGAGGGCGGAGGCTGAGCACCAAGTGGTGAGGGGAGGTGACTGGGTACGTCGAGGGACTGGCACCGTTCACCTTTCCAATCACTTGCTCCCCCGAGGGCTTGTGCTTTCGGGCTGCGGGAAGGGTGGGGGCGACAGAGTCCGGGAAGCCTCCGCTGCACCGGAGCGCCTGGCCGGTGGCGGAAGGCTCTTCTTACCTCTCGGGACTGGCGAAGCGGTGGCCCGAGCCCCGGCGCGGGCGAGCTGGGTGGTGAAGGGGCCGGCGGGCGAGCAGCCTCAGGGCCCGCGAGGCAGTGCGCGGAGCATCCTGCGTCCGGGACTGCGCGCCCCGGCCCACTGCGCTGGCCGGCCGCAGCCCCACCCGGGCCCGCCCCCGACGGCACGGGGCGGGGGTGGGCGGCCCTCGGAGGGCGGGGGCCTGTGCGAGCCGGCCCGCCCGCCCACGTGCTCTGGGCAGCGCATCCTCTCCTGCTTGCGCCCGGCCAGCTGCTGGGGCAGAACACCCCGCAGGAAACGCGCGCGACCCGCCCGGGGCCAGGGGGAGAGGGCGCAGACACACACACCCGTAGCCCGCAGGAGAGACCCGGGTTTTAAGCGGTCTCCTGACATTTCACATTCAGTCACTTCTCTCCTGTGTCATTCTTCCTCTGGGGGAACTCAAAGGAAGCCATTGAAGTGATACGACTGGTGGTTTGGACACACGGTCCCCCAAAATACTTGGTTTCCTAAATGTCCTGGAAGCGTTTCAAAAGAAAACAGTTGAGGGGAAGGCTCATATTCGTTAAAATAACATTTAGAAAACTAATTGGCAGGTTAAATTCTTTCTAAACGAACATGAGAGAATCCCGTTCCACCTTGTGTTAACAGTTGTTTCTGAGTGCAGTGCAATGTGCAACACCTTGCTTTCATTTTACAAAAAATACACCATTTAACAGACAAAACTAATATGGTAACAGAAGTCAGAGGACAGTGGTGGCCTCCAGGGAGCAAGCAATTGGAAAGATCCACCAGGGAACTTTTGGGGATGACAGATGAGTTCCGTTAGTTGGAGTGTGTGTGACAGGATTTTGCATTTGTCAAAAGTATCCACTTTAAGTAAGATCTGTGGATTTCACTTTGTAAAGTTCACCTCAATGTTTAAAACTCTTGAAACAGCATTTGCTGGTCCTTGGATCTATCAGTTAGCCTTTTAAAAGGCAGCACAATTATTCAGTCATCAGAAGTTGTCGGAAGTACCAGGATTGCTCATTCTAGCAGTATTAATTAAATCCATCCAAAGTTTCAAAAAAAAAAAAAAAGACTTTAAGGCCATCATTCAATTTCACTGCCAGTAGAGTTACCGACTCACATTCATTGATCAAGTTGGGATTCCCTGTCAACTACATGCCATGGTCCCTGGCATTGTCCTTTTCTGGTCTTTTTTTTTTTTTTAAGATATTATTTATTTATTTTTAGAGAGAGGGGATGGGAGGGGAAAACAGAGCAAGGAAACTTCAATGTGTGAGAGAAACATCCACAGGTTGCCTCTTGCACGTGCCCCACTGGGGACCTGGCCTGCAACCTGGGCATGTGCCCCGACTGGGAATCAAATCGGGTACCCTTTGGTTTGTGGGAGGATGCCCAGCCCACTGAGCCATGGGCAGGGCCCACGTTACGCAGTTTGAATAGATGAAGCATGTCTCAGACAGGCTGGGCTCTGACCTCTGATGAGTCTGGCTGAGGAGCTCCTGGGAAGCGGGTAGAGGACACAGATTTAGGTTTGCGAGCCAACTCCTAACACCTAATCCAAAATCACTCATTTCAGTTAATGCTTTATCTGGGACACTACCACGTACTATCACTGACTTAGGCCCACGGGAATTCAAAAGTGTGATTTGACAATCCTTAAGCTTGAAGGAAACCAATTTCTCTATTTTGTTACGGCATTCAGACAACAATGATAGGACAGTACAAAATAGAGTCAAGTTTATTGGACAGACAATAACTCTTACGGAGTTTGGAGATTGTAGTCGTGCACTGGAAACAAACTTTTCTAGAGCAGATAGGATTGGTTAGTGGGGGTGGGGGTGAAGTGAGAGCTTCTTCCTCTCCCACAGGCTCCATCGGCCCGTGCACGCACCCCTTCCATGACACATGCGCAACAAGACCACCCTCAGAAGGGCTGCAGCTGGGTCTTACCCACTCTTGTATCCACCCCCCACCGGTGGCCCACAGAGTTCCTCACACTAAGTCGGCATGTAATAAAGAATCTATTTTTTAACAGAATTGAATGGGAGATAAAGTAGGAAGAAGTGAAGCCAACGTATAGCAGGTAAACACATCGGAGTTCATTCATTCAATACACATTTATTGAGTGTGTGCCGTGTGTCAGGCCCTGTTCCAGGCTCTGAGAACGTATCCATGAACAGGAAAAAATCTCCGCCCCTGTGGAGCGTCTACTCTAGATCTGTGATGAGAGATCGGATTAGCGATAAATTTACATAAATTCAACCACACCTACCAGCTAAAAAAGAGACACACACATTTAAAGAGTTTAATTATTGGTGCTCTACAAGCCTCTTGTTGATATGTAGTTTTTATTACACATCGTACTTACTAAATCCTCACGCCCATGCACCACTGTAGGAACTCAGATGTCAGACTACACGTAGAACTTTATTGGCAATGTGGGAGGTTTCCAGGATCATTTTGAGCACGTCCGGTTTTATACTTAGGCACAGCATCCAAAACCTAGCCGCCTTGTAAGCTGCGACTCTTCTGCACCGAAGCGGAAGCTCTGGGATGGCTGGGCGAAGAAGCACCATGTTAAGGGGTTGGGCACAATGACATGGATCCCCATGTGGTCATCCCGGGCCAGCGCCAGGGAGGAGGACGGAGTACATTCATGGAACACACCTGGTCAGGTGGCGGTGTAGTCACATCCACAACTTAAAACTAACAATTCAGAGCCGATCTTAAAACCACTGAGATAGTAAGAACTTGAGGTCATTAATATCTATAATCAACTCTTGATTATAAAACTAAAAGAATACATTGTGACATATACTGCCTTATTCTGACTAAAGGTTTATCATTTTCGTATATTTTTTCAAAGAGTCTTTAAAAAGACACCAAGTTAAGAAAAATCATTTTTAAATTTTGCAATAACTTTATATACATTAATACCAATCATTTAACCCTGAAAACAATCTTCACTTGTACAGTGTAAAATTTTTTTGACAGTATGTGATGAGAAACATTCCACTACCATAAAGCTACAGACTGATGCTCCCAAGAGCAAAGTTAGGAATATAAAAACAATCATTATATTGTTGACAAGCACCAAGACAGAACTTTTTTGCACTCAGAGCCCAATTGATTGTATTTAACATAACCTCTATCAATAGAAGACTGAAAAAAAAGATAAAAATATATATACTGAGGTCTAAAAAGAGTGAATGCCCACTTTTGAAATAAAACAATGAAAGCAATCATATTTGTTTTTAATTCTTTTTTTTTGCAAAATATATTCATACGTCACTTCACTGCCACTTTAGTCAACTTTACACAACCCGGATGGCTCCGTGCTTGCTGACGCGTTGCCACACTAATGGGAATACACGCAGTGGGAGTTTGCTGTCAGGAGTCCGCACTGCTAGTGCTGCATCCAGGGGCTCAAACAATCTCAGTTCTGCAGCCCAGACACTGTGGGGGAGGGGTGGCGGGAGTGGCAGGGTCGGGGGGCAGGGGGACATGCAAACAAGTTTCCTCTATGGCCAGACGGCCCCAAAAGACTTGGGCAGCCAGACCCTGAATTTTCCCCAGAACAAACCCGAGGCTGAGCCATGAGGGAACCAGGGGCCTGCCGTCATCATGCAGAATCAGTCACCACGCAGAGTCGCAGCGGGTCTGCAAAGTGAAGCCTGGGGCAAGACGCCTCAGCCACTTTTCAGTGGGATCAGGGATGGACTCTGGTTGCTTCTAGAGAGACCCCCTGGGCCTGCAGCAGAGGACCCCTCCCAGCGGGCACCTGGAGCAGCCTCTTCACTTAGTGAGGACATCTCAGGGACCCCACAGTGTGACACTGGGGACCACTTCCTCCGGCTCTCAATGGTCCCTCCGGAGACCTGGCCAAAACCCGTCTGTCCATTCCCCCTGTGACTCAGTCTCAGGAGGAGGGTCCCCTCAATGTCGGGCCCTGAGTTGGAGGTACACCCCACAAACCGTGAGCTGTACGGCCAGACACAGGAAGTCGGGGAGGCCACCGGAACACCCGAGCCACCTAAATTTGGTGTCGGCCAGTTTTTGTCACCTCCGTAATACTTTTCAGCCGGAAAGCTTCTCCACATGACGTATTATGTATGGGGTGAAGGAAAAGTAGTTGCTAGAATATGACAGCAAGATTTTTACAAGTTCAGGGTGGAAACTCCTTGAGGAAAGGAAAAGGAGACATCACTTTCCCACTTGTATGCCTTGGCCTTGAGGTCAAAGGGCACCAAAATCCCTACACTGGTCCAAGCTTCTCCTGGCCCCTCCACCCACACACAGTCCTAGGGAATTCCTGAGCCATCTGCTTCCCAAATTTGCAGTCGTAACTCCGGGCATGCCCACACAGCTCTTTAATTCAGCTTTAAAATCCACAGCGTTCTTTAACAAAATGACATAGTTGCATTCTTTACATGCCAGGCATGAAATTGCCGCTTGAAAAAAAAAAAGAAACAAGTCAGATTATACCTACGCAAGTCCAATAAAATTCCCTCCACTTGTAAGGTGCTTCACTGGGTCTGGGGAGACTCGCAGTGACCCCTGTGGTGGAGGGCCCCCAGTGGCAGCCTCCGGTGGCGCTCTGCACCCGGACGCTCTGCTCCAACGCCAGCAGATCCTCAAATGGCACGGTGGCAGGGCTTGCTTCATGGAAACCCCCAAAAGGGGCACATCAGACACAGAAAAACTCCACTTATTTACAAGTCAGTGCGTTTTAGTGACACCGAAATAACGACCTAACCTGTCCAGACATGTGTTTCTTTTTTTTCCCCCATGAACCAAATTCCTTTCTTTAAAGAATGGATAGGTCTGATGATCAAGATAAAATCCACTGTATTTCAAGGTAAACTGTGAGGGTTCGACACAACTGTGGCATGATTTCAAATTCACACTGGCATCCATTTTTCTGTATTTTCCTATACTTGCCCTAAATCAACTTCCTAGACCGCGATATTTAGGGAGGGAGAAATTAAAAGGGTTTTACGTTGTGCTGCAGAGTTCGAGTGAATTCTCAGCTTATCGGTGTTTATTCCTAGCTCGATATCACACAAACTCTACACAACGCCAGAATATGGATGAGAAGTGTTTAAAATACAAAAATCCCTTAGCTCTGTGTCATAAATAAATTTGGGTAGAACCGCAAGCCTTCCACGGAGTCGTCCCGGCAAAGATGGCCCATCTTCTCCGCGAGAAGCAGCCTGGGGGTCGAGGGAGAAAGCCGGTCACCTGTCTGTTCGTTCGGAAGCATGGGTCGTGATGGGGAGTGAGGATGTCGCTTACCTTTCTTTAGCCAGGAGGACAGACATGCCCACAAGCTTGGCAAACTCTTCTGATGTTAGGGACCCCTTTTCTGAAACCTGCCAGAAACACACAGCAGGAAAAAAAAAAAAAAAAGTCGTCATTTAGACGACTTAGTTACTAACTGCAGAGACTGCCTACCAGTTACACTCAGGAAATAATTTCCTGAATTTTCTACTCGAGTCCAAAGAACATTCACTACAGAACTGTCTTCCTTACTAATGTTTAATTCTACAAAAGCTGAAGGACCCAGGTCAAATAACGTAGAGGCTAAAATAACATAAAGCCCTCTATAGTATAATAAAGTCTCTATACTAAGGTCTAAAAAATCTTCGATCTTCTGAAAAGGAACATATAACAAGTTCTAACTGAATTCATGTTACATGATCCAGTGAAGGGCCATATACACAGGTTTGGTTTCAAATTCGTGGCCGAAATATCTATAGTCTTGTGTTTTTTCATCTAGTTTAAAATAAAACATGTAATAAACATGAGTTATTTAAATTATACAGGCTCACCACAGAGTCTATGCAGGCAGTAATATTTCAAGTACCCTGATGAGTATTAGCAGTTTGGCCATAAAATCCATGTAAACTGTAGTTGCTGTTCATATTTTTTTTAAAGATTCCATTTATTTATTTTTAGAGAGGGAAGAAGGGAGGAAGAAAGAGAGGAAGAGAAATATTAATGAGTGGTTGCCTCTTGCACACCCCCACTGGCGACCTGGCCCGCAACCCAGGCATGGCCCTGACTGGTAATTGAACCAGTGACCCTTTGGTTTGCAGGCTGGCATCCAATCCACTGAGCCACAGCAGCCATGGCTGTTCATATTTTTTGAAACAATTATTTCATAGAACAACTGGTGATGTTTTATAATGCTACTTGTGTAGGTGTTGCGGAAGGAAAATTCTGTCATGGAAAACATTCTCATTAACAAAGTTAAAAACCTGTTCTCAGGACTGAGCTTCAAACAAAAAGAGAGCACCTCATTAACTTTAATTCTCCTTTCTTTCAAGATGTTTTGACTGTTAGCAAGTTCTGAAAAGCTTTCAAAGAATCACTCTGATGACTATTTACCCATTGTTCACGATCACCCATTTTTAACTGGGCCACAAATGTGAGCTGTGAGTTAAGTCCCGGCAGAGAGGAAATCCCGATCTCCCGGCGGCCGGTCCGGCACCGGCCCGCCCAGCACGCCCTGGCGCCCGGAGGAAGCCAGGGTCACTTACCGTCTCCAAGGCCGAGGCCACCATTTCCTCTTCCTTGTGAGACTGAAGCTCGATGACCATGACGCCGCTGTCGAACACCCGCAGCCTGCAGACCGCAGGAGGGAGGGAGGGAGGAGCTGTGAGTACCCGCGACCTTCGGCCATGAAGGAGGCGCAAGTATTTCCCACGGGCCTCTATGCCCAGGGAGGAGGGCAACAGTACCACAGAACAACAGTGAAAACTTACTACCA